>OVAF01004183.1:0-10523 GCA_900406245.1 Odontarrhena argentea
CTAGATTTACAATAAAAATCAAATTGTAGTCTATAAATAGCAATTCCCACTAAATATTTTTTCTTTCTCACAACTCACAACTAAAATTCGCAATGTTGAATATACTTCAGACGAAAATAGAAAGAAAATACTTAAATTTGATCTTTTGAAAAAAATTATTTATTTTGGTCTTCTTCTTCGTCGCTCACATCCAATCTCTTCGATCTCAGATCGATTTTCTTCTCCTATACCGATTCACAGATTCTAAGGTTTCCGATTCGTTGTTCCCTATCGAGTTCCCTCCGTCGCGAAATCTCCCTTGTGTTGTTAGGGTTTCGAAGATCCGAAATCTTTGGACGGAGAAGGCAATTCGACGTTTTCTTTTCAGCTGGAAAGATGTTCTGGCGGATGGCGGGTTTTGTCAACGGCTTCCGCCGTGAGTTTTCGTCTCTCTATACCTTTTTTGTAACGATCGTTGTGTGAGAGAATAGGCACTCCATTGAAATGAGTTTTCGCTGTGTTTTAATTTCTATCGTAGACGTGGTTCTTATCACTGGATTTAGCGTTTAGGGATAGCTTACTCTGTTTCTTTAGACGGAATATGTTTGGAGGTGAAGGAATTATTGGTTCATTGGGCGTCAGAATTGCTTGGTTTATAAGTAACTATTGCTTTTTTCGTGTACCTATTATCTTGTAGATATCCGAGGAATGTCTCGCTGGAAGTGGGTGATTGTCCCAAATTAATTGTTATTGGAGTCTGCGTTTACTAGACTAATTTGTACTAGGGATTAGGGAGGTGAGATGTAGAGTGAAGAAAATATTGCTGATGTGATTAGTTTTTCTTTCAAATGATGGAAATGCATAATTCATAAGCCCCTAACCATCAACCCTGTATGAGTATGTCCTATTTTTGATGTTTTTAAGGGATTGTTTTATGGAGTATTATGTAACACTTGTATTTTGCTATTGGGAGTTATGTACTTCCTACAATATTTTGTTGCCTGCTTGTTTTTTTTTTGGACAAACCTTCATTCTTTCATTTAAACTCCAGTAACAGAGTATGAGTTAATAGTACATAGAACTGCATCCAAAACAGCATTTGCCTTCATTCTTTCATTTAAACTCCAGTAACAGAGTATGAGTTAATAGTACATAGAACTGCATCCAAAAAAGCATTTGCTAAACATAGAAAATATAAAATAGAGATAAGGTAAAAAACATCACACAGACAATTGATATCTGTGAGCATATTCTTCAACTCGTTGGTGACATCGTATGCACGGAGAATCACCACAAGAGACATAAAGTCGGGGAAAACATTCAACTGTAGTAATCCCATGGAATAGGCTTCTAAGAGAGCCGATTTAAAGGCAAGACACTCTGCAATCAACACCGAGGAGAAGTATCTTCGGGAGGCAAGGCCTTGGGTGAGACGGTTCTTGAGCAGATTGGATTGGATAGCAAGATACCTTGAGCTTGTGCCGCCAAAGTCTCTTTTGCTTCATTGTTCCTGCGAAGATCAAAGAGAGCAAGGCGAAGAAAACAAGAGCTAACCAGCCCATTAGTAACACCCTTAAGATAAGGTAATTCAGCAACAACCTTAACGCAAGGAAATTCAATAGCACAAACAAAGCAAAGTGCTTCGGTAACATACTCAGACCGAGATAATTGAGTAACACCCTCAACCTGAGGTAAGATGGTAACTTGAGGTAGTTCAAGGACCAATCCCCAACCAAAATCGGATTTCAAACCCAATGCATATGGTGGAATTGTCGAACTGAAATGAAACCAAAATCTGCATACTGCAGTAATGAGGAGCAGGTGCGTGACAAATCCGGATACACAGGTGGATACATGAGACTCCAATACCATATAAGTTGGATAGGAAGATCTCAGAGACCAAACCTGGGATATCGAGTAAGTGAGAGGCTTGGGAAATTTGGGGAGTGAGCAAATCCGGCTGAGACAAAAGCCCATCTTCGAATTTTCGAGATGTGAGGCCGGAGAGAGGTGGTATGTCATGGACAGAGTCAAAACAAAGCCCGAGATGAGATCCTCTGAGGCGGAGATGCGGAGGACGAGAGAAACAGGTGGAGGGTCCGGAGGGATCGGAGGGATCGGAGGATCTGCAGGGAGAGAAGAGACAAGGCTTGGGTCAGGAGGCTTAGACGGCGGAGGGCTTGGGGAGACCTCTTGTGCTGTACTCGACAACAGTTCATCACTTTGAACAGAGGAAAGTGAGAGTCTGTGGCGGCGGAGGTCATCTTGTTTCCTTGCTGTGGCGGCTGGACGGAAGCTTGCGGAGGAGCGAGGGTCTTCAGAAGCTTTGCCGGATTCTGTGGTGAGAGCACTGAAGCCGTAGATACACATAACGGACGGGAACAGATCATGGTGAACACGGTGAAAACTGCGGTAGAGATCCGAGAGCTCGTAATCTCCACAGTGGTAGAAATCCGAGAGGGAAGGAGCAGGTCGATTGCGGCTAATCCGACGGAGAAGGCAATTCGACGTTGCCTGCTTGTTATTCATACTTTTCTCTGCTTCTAAATTTCGATGTTTTTTTTTTTTTTTTTTTTCCTTTTTTTTCAGGTTGACCCAATTTTGGGNCAGAGATAGTTTCACACTAGAGGAACTTCTTGACAACGATGAAATTTTTCAAGAGTGTGAAGCCCTAAATGGACGACTCCTTAATTTGTATGCTCTGTAACCATATTTCTTCTATTTCATGCTTCATTTCTGCTTTTTTTTTTTTTTTGGAGAGAAAAATATATATACTTATTCATGTAAATTTTGGAGGTGGCAATGCTGAATATATCACATGAGTATGTTATAACTTGTTATGATACTGATCTGAAAAGTCTGGTTATATGGCAATTGGGGTGTTTGAGTTTCCATAAAAGATCTTTATACAACCAGTGCAATTTTCTTACTTTTACACTTTGATTACAATATGCCAGTTATTTGTACCACATGTGATTTTTTCCGTCATCAGGTCGATCTTTATAATCTCCATATTTTGCACTTAAGTTTTAGTCAAAGCTCCCGTGCTAGATTGTATTCTCTTTCACTGGCAATGCTCTTCGTACTTAACTACTGCATTTTTGTTTTTCTTTTTAGCTTGAGAGAGAGAGAGAGACTGCAAGTGGAACAACTAGTTAAGTACATAATAGAGGATCCCCTCGATGACGCAGAAAAAAAAGCAAACATTCAAGTAAGTGTTTTGGACAAGTATTATTGTTTCTTTATTTTTCTGATTGTGTTTGATGAACCAACACTTGATAGTCTTCCCTGTTTGAATTGTAGGTTTCCTTTCATTGCCTGTGAAATTTTCACATGTGAGATTGAAATGATATTGAAAACACTAGTAGAGGATGAGGAGGTAGTAGACATTTTTTCTGTTTCTTTCTCGTGTATATATATACTTCATAAATCTTTAAGGGTTTACGGGTTTCTATATCTCTGGTGCTGTTTCTTTTTGCAGTTGATGTTATTGCTGTTTTCGTTTTTGGAAGCTAAAGAAACCCATAACTCTTTGCTTGCCGGTTACTTCAGCAAGGTATATAGCCTTCAACAATTTTCATCACTGGCAAACTCATCTAAAACTTTCCCATGCTCTTATAAGAATGTATAGTGTTTTCTTTAACGTATTCTCTCTTTCATCTCTTATTACTAGGTTGTCATTTGTCTGCTTGTGCGGAAGACGATCCCTTTCATGCAATTCATTAAAGTAAGTTGACTTTGTTCCCAGATTAGGATTTCGTTTCTGGATGACTTGAACTTAGCTAGGTCAAGGTTTTTTCCCCTCTTCTCTAATATTGAATCATTAGCTAGCTGCTTTCATTTATAATCTGGATCTTCTGTGTATCTTGAGATAATGCTGTTAAAAAGTCAGTGATATTGATGAAGATTCCTATTGCTACTTAATTAAAGAAAGAGCTTTTTCCTTAATATACAGTGTTCGATTTAACTGCGGTAGTAAAATTTTGGTAATTGATACAGAAGTTCACAATGCTTTACACACCATTTAACTATCTAGGGTTTCATATTAACAGTTAATATTATGATTAATCTTGGCTTTTTCGTGTTACCAAGATCATCAAGAAATTTTGAATCAGCTTGTTGATTTGATTGGTATTACATCTATAATGGAGGTTGGTTTGCATTTTTATTAGTGTTCTAGGAATTCCGGATCTGGAGATTACATTTATTACCCATCTACTTGTGAACATATTGAAAAGTTGAAAGATGTCATGTTCTCCCCTCCAAAGTACTTATGATTCTATTTATGACAAAAATAGTAATAGACCCAGTAATAACATTGAGAACAATGATAAGTACTGCTAATATTGCTCTCACTATTGGTCTTGAACTATTATTATCACACTATTGAATTTTCATGTGTTGTTGCTTGTAATCAATGAAGGCTGTATTTCTTATTGTACATATTAGATTTTTCCAGTTCCCTTGAATCTAAATTGTTGCTTGGTACTCAGGTTTTAAAACGTCTTGTCGGTACTGGTGAGCACCTTTATTTTAAACTACACAACTGCAATGCAATGGGTAAAAAAGATACAGATGTTTTAGAGATGATTGTGGACAAGTTTGGCTCCTCGGTAAGTTTCATTCCGTAGCATGGACTATATTTCCTTCTGTTTTATGGCTTTCCTCCTTTTTCAGAGTTATTCTGTCGTCTGGGGCCTGGGCATCACAACATTCTTATATCTCGGATTTTTTTTTTTTTTTTTTTTTTTTTTTTTTTTTTTTTTTTTTTTTTTTTTTTTNTTTGTAGGATTGTCCTGAGGTACATGCCAACGCAGCAGAAATTCTTTGTACTGTTGCAAGATACGCGCCCCCTGGTCTTGCCACAAAACTTTCCAGCCCTAGGTAGACTTTCTCGGCTTTGACAATTATTTTCATGTTGTCATTGACGCTGTTGAAAGTTCGTAATTTTTTTTGAAACTGGAAGGTTGTTAAAACATACTTTAGAAGATTCACGGCCAAAGGCTGTTCTGGTTAATTCTTTATTTGTATGCATATCTCTGCTGGATCCTAAGAGGTTCACATTAGGGACTTATCATATATGTGGTCGTAAACTAACACATGGAACTATGGAAGCATAGTAACTAATCCGGAGACAGTGGAAGGAATGCTTGAAAGCCTAGGTGAGTAAATACTGTATGTCTATAAAACTTTAATTTATAGTTGTGCCTGTGTACTGTTGTTTGCTAACTTCTTTAATGCTATATATCCAGTTGTGAATGATGTGGTTTAAAAATTAGTGGAACGTAAGTTTTTTTTATTGTGTAGAGATCTGCTTGTCTCTTGTTATGGTGAAAGAATATCTCTTGGCAATTTGCCTTTTCGATTTTTATTGGTCTTTTGCTGTTACTTTTTGGTTTGCAATGTAAAGCAGACTCTAGGATGCTATTAAAACTAATGTATGCTTCTACTGTGCAGGTGATTTACTTATGCTTTTGAATGTTTCATCTGCTGAGGGTGTTCTGTTAACAACGTAAGGAAAGTTGCAACCACCTCTCGGTAAACACAGTGTAAAGGTGCTCATCAGTCATCACTGCTGATGTAACAGTATATATGTTGACGGTAAACTTTTTCATTAGAAGAAAACTTTTTATGTGAATTATTCTCTACAGATTCCTGAAGACCTTGATGTGGGATATGTACCTACAAGCATGGGTGGATCTTTTCCTGTGTTGTATTTGGCATCATGTCCCTCAAGATTTGTGAGGCCTGTCAAAAATCTGTCTATAGCGAATGGAAACACTGAATTGATTGGACCATTCGAGCAGGTAGCAAATCCCGAGGATATCATCTTCATATTTACCTTTCCTCGTATCAACCAAATTGAAAACTTTTGTTCTTTTCTCACAAACAGGTTTTTATGGAAATAAGCTGTCCTGATGGTGGAAACGGAGGAAGGAGTAACTCTTACCCAGCAACTCATGAGGAAATCCATCCAACTGGGATGATTAGTATGGTTGCTAATCTTTACACCTTGGTCAGATCATAACCAAAGTCCGCGTAACATGTATCAGTGTCAGGTATTTTACTCAAAAATTCAATGAAGCTTGTGTATGATTATGCTACATGAAGTTGTTGTATAAGATTTTATGTAATACAGATGGCAAAACAAACCATGGGGTATTCTACTCAAGCACTCCAGTTTCGTGCGGACCAGAAGATTTACCACTTGCAGGTCAATAGTAAACTCCTCGTCATGTATTGCAACATTCTTTTTGTATGTTACAGACTCCTCAATCCCCAATAGTGCGCACAAAAACATACAGTGTTGATGAGAATCCAACAGGGAATAATGCTATACATGCTGTTCTGTCACAGACAGGGTAAGAAACCGGTTGTGCAGATAAGAGGTTTGTTCAAATTGTTCACTTCTTTGATCAGTGTTTCCCTAATGCCTTTTTCTACCGATCCGTATCTCAGATTTGATATGGAAGATGCTATGATTTTGAACAAATCATCTGTGGAGAGAGGGATGTGCCATGGGCAAATATACCAGGTATGACTTCCCATTCTCATTTTTTTTTTTTATCAAGTGACTAAAGGAAATAGCTGAATGTGATGCCGTAGCTTAGTGTAATGAGTTCCTTTGGGTCTGGAACTTTAACGTAATCCTGGTCTATGCCCCCCTGCTATGGGTCTTATATTTTCGTCAAGGGGCTTAATTATGATCATACAACTTACCCAACGACTATCTCTTATAAATTCCATTCTCTTTTCTTTGTGATCATACAACTTACCCAACGACTATCTCTCATAAATTCCATGCTCTTTTCTTTGTGATCATGCAGACAGAAACTATTAATCTGTCGGATCCAAGAAGTCGATCTGAAACTAGTAGAAAAACTTTTATTAGGAGTAATGTTGATAAATCAGCACGTTCTCATATTGATGCTGATGGGTTACCATATGTTGGATAGGTAAGTCACTGCTTTTTCTATTATTCTCTCCATGTGCTGTAGGTTATTATTATTTAAGTTGTGCCTCAAAAACTCACTATGTTGTTGGATTTGATGTGCAGAGAATCTATGCAGACGAAGATGCGGTAACTAACTAAGTCAGTAAGAACCATGAAACGTAAAGGTGGTGACCCCGTCATAGTTGATTTTGTCTCTGTTGACATGAAAGCCAAGGACCATCATGGTCAAGAAAAGGAATCAGATCTCATAATGTTATAGAGTGTGTATGAGAAGAATATATTGTTAGTTATTTATTAGTTTTGGATTTGCTTCTTTAGTATCCTTCTCTCTTTCTTCTTGTGAACAAAGTCTCTCTACAAGTCTACATTGGGCTAAGTAATTGTCAAACTTTGGTGTATGATAGACACCAATTGAATCTCTAATACTATTAACTTTGTATGATTTAATTAATTGGTCTATCGAACCAATCGAATCTCTAATACTATTAACTTTGATTTAGGCCTGAGCATTTTGGGTCGGGTACCCGACCCTTACCCGTACCCGACCCTAATTCCCGGACCGTTCGGATAATGGTAGTTGCAATTACCCGTTCGGGTAATGAAATTTTAGTTTTTTTGGTAAGGGTCGGGTAAGGGTAATTACCCGAACTACCCAAAATACCCGTTTAGGTAATTTAAAATTCAAAAAAAAAATTTAAAAATTATATATTCATGGTTTAAACTCGTAAATTGTAATATAAATTAGTAATCCACAATTTAAACAAATAATCGGAGTTAATTGTTAATTAGTTTTTGGAAGATGACATTTTTGTACGTTGTAAGATAAAGTTGAATCTTGAATCTTTTATTTTAGTATGCGGTAAGTGATAACATCCAAGTTTTTTTTTTTTGTATCGGTATGATAATTTTGAGAAATATTATAATAAATTTTAAATTACTTATTATCATATGTTTGAGTGGGAATTTTAATTAAGAAAATTACCCGTTCGGGTAGTGATTTTAAGTACCCGAATTACCCTTACCCGACCCTTACCCGTTCTTACCCAACCCATACCTTTAAATTACCCATTCGGGTAGTAAATTTTTTATAAAAAATACCCTTACCCGACCCTTACCCGACCCCTACCCGACCCTTACCCAAAATGCTTAGGCCTACTTTGATTGGTGACATGTTCAATAAAGTTGCTGAACTATAGCAATAACCTTAACAATTTAATGAATGATAAAATCCAATGCCATGAAGAAGATACGGGTTGAGAGAAAAGGAGTTATTTGATTTTTTTTTTTGTAAATTGTACAAACTAGGCCTGGGAATTCGGGTAGGCGTTCAGGTTCGGGTTGGCTTGTTCGTGTTGGCGGATTTTCGGTTTTGAGATATAGAACTCGTTCGGGTTTTTTTCAAATTTTTGGTACGGGTTTGGTTCGGTTCGGGTTCGGTTCATTTTTGTTCGGGTTCGGGTTGGGGTTGGGGTTCCGGAAAACATAAAATAAAATATAAATCAGTTAAATTAGAATAAATTTTAATTAAATTATTACAAATATAGCTAATAAATTCGTTTGTTTTGGATATTTCAATTATTTTGAGCTAAAAACGATAATCAATTTTTATGAATACTAGTCTTTGTCCCGCGCTACGCGCGGTTTTTTTTTAAATATGATATATTTATATGATTTTTTAATTTATGAATTGATATTTATGATTTTTTGAATGACTCTAAAATTATGTGTAGGATATGGTAGAACAACC
The DNA here is from genome assembly GCA_900406245.1 of Odontarrhena argentea. NCBI lineage: Eukaryota > Viridiplantae > Streptophyta > Magnoliopsida > Brassicales > Brassicaceae > Odontarrhena > Odontarrhena argentea. The sequence goes on from OVAF01004183.1 coordinate 8,682, forward strand.
TTTTTAAAATTGAAACCGTAAATAATTCAAAAAGGCTAATTACTGGATATTTTTCATTTAAATATTTTTGTAAAAACATGAGTATGTTAAATTATTAGTTCGTTAATTAATTAATCTTTAAAGATATAAAATTATGGTAATATTAATATGTTGTTGGATTACTTGTTATTGAAGTTAGCGAACAACATTTTACAAATTTAATTAGAAATAAAAAATATTAAATTATTATGATTATTTGAATCAAACATTATATTAATTGAACTAACAATGATTTTATTTAAATTAAACAAACATCAAATGAATCATTTACACATAAAATTAAAAATCATAAAATTATGTATTTTGAATTTTATCGATGATTAAGTCATTTTGTTTTAATTTTAATATTTGACACTATTGTATTTTAAAATTTTAGTTAATTGTTTAACTAAATTTTATTTTGGAATTTGTTTAATTAATCAAATAAATAAGTAAAATTGTACAAATCTTATTATATAAAGCTGGATGCGCAGCCTGGGGATCGACACGTGTCACGCATTATAACTCACCAGATCGTGACACATGTCGTTGTTAACCGAGATCGTGACATGTGTCATTATTTACAAATTTTTTAAAAAGAATAACTAAAAATGTCAAGTTTTCCAAAACATGATATTAAAGTAGATTTTGGACATTTGAGCAATTCATAAGCTAGAAAATCCACATGTTATAATTATACGAGTTGTCAATTTAGAATACACGGGTCTTAATTTAGAATCTCATTACATATGCCATAATAATGCCAGTTGAGGATTTAGAAACTCGGTATATTATATCAATACAATTTTATAGTATTTTTATTATTACGCACCCGCATGTTAATGCGGAGCCTAATCTAGTGTTAAATAATTGAGTTCATCTATGTTTTTTATGTAAATGAAAACATGTAGTTTAAAGGTGTTTCCTCAAATTTTGATATTTTTCTAGTTTTGAGGGACCATTAAGAAGCTGAAACTTAAGGAAAGTCTTAACATAAATGAAGATCCAAAAGGTGTCTACGGGGATAAATCGTTGATTTGATCCTGACCCTATACTACAGTCTGACTAAAGAGAACGATTTGATCTTGTGTTTGTGTGAGATTCAAGCTTTTTTTACTTATGTTTCTCCACTTCTGTTTGAGAAGATGATTCTGAGTTGTTATGGTCCTTTGGCTTGGCTGGAACAACTTTAGCTGGGGTTGAACGCTCTGACTGAGAGGATCGGATCAAGATCTGCATACCGAGAGTGATGATACATCGAGCGATTGCTGAATTGCAATACCATTCCATGAGGAAAAGAGTTGTGCCCAGTGTAGGAACTTGAAAGCTCAAAGAGTTAGTACACATGCCCATGATAGAACCACCAGAATAAAATTCAAGAAGTTGATGAGAGACTTACCGCAAGAGACTTTATTGGCCGGCCAATGTTCTGTTCTTGCTGACCAGGGAAAGTGTCTGCAGCTATGTGTTTGTCTAACAGTGTAACCTGTATCATCGAGCCAAGATGAGAGAGTATCAAATAAAGGTTTTTCTTGAACTTCTTCGTTCTATCGAATCTTAACCAAATTTGTTGCATAGAACTGAAAATCAGTAAACACATAGTATTTACCTTAGTCACAAACTGATCTCTACACCACCATATCAACTGAGATCAAACAATAGTCACAGATTACTCAGTTTCGAAACAATGTAGAGTAATATTTATTTCAAGTATGCAAACAGAAAACTACAAATGCTAAAGACTTTTACCATGGGAACAATCAACTAATAGGGTTTAGGGTTTAGGGTTTAGGGTTTAGGGTTTAGGGTTTAGGGTTTAGGGTT
>OVAF01004184.1:0-10523 GCA_900406245.1 Odontarrhena argentea
ATGTTAGAGACATACAATGAGTATGATTGCCAGGACACCTCCTTTCCTTCAATTTGACAGCAGACTTTCTTTCTCTAGAGTAACCACGTGTTATACAGCCAAGATTTTGAGTTGGGAATGGGCTCTTGAGAGTATGAGAAGCCTTAAACAGACTAATGTTACGTTTGCATCACCGTCCATGGAGATAGTTAAGCCGCTTCATAAGCCACAAGACTGGCCTGTGGTTCGAGGTTTTTTTAGTCCTCTTCTAGAGCTCACAAAAGATCAACACGGTTGGGACCTCTGTTTTTAAAATGCAAAATCGAATGTAGGAGTTTTCAAGATTGCTAGCAGTGTCGTCACCGAGTTTAGATTGAACTCATATGTCTCAAGTGGTGCCCATCGATGGTTAAGAGAGGTGTTGCTAAATGATCAAGGGACTCTGAAGGCTTAGAACATCTGCTCTGCTTTTCCATGTGTTCTTAATCTCCCTGGTCCTCCTTAGCTTTTTGTTTACTTCGTTTTCTAGTTTATGGGTTTTTCAAAACTTTTAGGCCCTTTCTTTGGGATAGCTCGTGTCACTTGGGCTTTTGACTTTTGTTCTTTTGTTTTTTTAATACAAGTTATTTAGAGAGAAAAAAATTAATAACGGTCGGACAATGAAATTTTATTAATTTATCGAGATATTAATTTATAGAGGTATTATTTGGTTCATAAACTACTTTGAACAAAATTTTGAATTTGTGAGTTATGTCAAGAGTATAAGTCATATATCGTCTTTCGTCTACTACGTTCGTTGTACTGTTCAAAACCTTGGAATCTGATACTACACCAATATTAGCAATCTGGGCCATAACATCTATTACTAATGTGCATCAATCCCTAAATGTCACCACTCTTGCATCATTCTATTATATCTTTAAGTCAAATAAAAATTATTCAGAGACGACAACACGACATAGAAACTTTAATTAATTAAGCATATCTTAATTTTATGATTAATTTTTTAGGTTTACATTTGATTATTTTTTTTATCTATGTTTTGATATAATATATGTGGTGTTTTTAAAATTCGAATACATATTTTATAGGGATCGTAGATGTTTATGGATATATAAATATATTTATATTTAAGTAAAGTATTGATATATTTTGTGCATGATTATCTCAGATATTATACATTATTATTTCTTATATAATCTTTTCTGATAGGATAATTTTTGGGGTCGGAGCGATTTTTACAAAGGAAATATTCAAATTTTTTTTTTACAAAAGAAGCGGATTTGTTCAAAGTTTTGTTATTTATAAACATCTACACTATATAATTATTCCATACTTTTCTAGCAAACTTACTTACCAACTCAAGCAATGAATGATCTTCACCTCATTATATGAGTTTTGGACTCTTGAATTTTGAGAGGTCTAACCAGAAAATTTGTAGTAAATTTGGCACGGTGGTTGCAATCCAACAACCTATAATCTGAATATTATCTCCTCGGATGAAAATTCATCCGAGCCTGTTTTGTGTAGATAATTTTTTATATTTTATTGTACTTAAAAAAATTAAATTTCGTGAGGTGAAGATATAAGCTACTATACGTCATGATCTTTATGCGAATTTTGTAGTTATTTTTCTGTTATGGTTGGCGTGTTATTGGTAACTCCAATGTTGTTTTGCAACAAGGTCATCTTTCTTTCACTAATCAGTGAGAGAGAATTTTTTTGTTATCATATTTAGGTTTTAAAAACGGATAGTTTGAAAAATATCATATTTAGGTTTCAAATTTTGAAAAATAGCTCCTTTACATTTTTTTTGTTTGTTGGAAAACTATTTTCAAAATAATGTAAAATTAATTTTTATCTTTATTTTAGTTTTTAAAATAACATTTTAAACTAATAATCTTATGTTATTCAGAAAAGAAAAAAAAACTTTACATACTCTCTCTTACATTTTTTTGTTTTAATGACACCAACAATTTTAATGATTTCATATTTGTGGGAGTTATTTTTGCAAGTAGAGTTTTTCATGTCTTTTTAGACAAAATCTTGAGCTCTTACTTAGTACATTAGACTGAGATTGATGAAAGATGTCTTACTTAGACAAGTAAAGTTAATGCACACGTTGCTACGAGATTATTCAAAAAACAAAAACACCTAATTCCACATTTTTATAATTTTTGAGATATGAAAACTAATTAGTATGTTTGTTGGAAAATGTTACGGATGTTATCACAAAAATATATGTTATTTGTTAAACATCAAGTGAAATTAATTGTCAATATAAAATCAAATTAATCAAAAATATCATTTTGTTTATTAATTTTTTTTCATGTATCCATTTTGTCAATTTTTATAAAAAAGTTTGTTGTAAAAAAAAAAGTAATTATTTTAAAATCCAAAAGAGATATTTTTAACAATGTATTTTTTAACTATCTCTTTAATATATATCAACTGTAATTTGGGAATGTATATTATATAAATTTCAAGAAATTAAAAGTAAGTTCGTTAAATTGCAACTTTACATAAGATTTTGAAGAATAATTGATATACAAAAGAAATCGGGCCAATTGGAGGCCAAATTTAAAAACTTTATGTACTTGTAGAACAACTAAAAGTATAGATTCCAAATTGTTAGATTTTTTTTTTTTTTTTAATTGAATTGTGCATGAGACTCATATTGGAGTAACTCTTATTGGTAAACCATTCTTGGGCACATGGAAAGGACGATACTGTATGCCTTCGTTGCATCCTTCCAACTTCCTATCTCCAAGTTAAAACCAAAACTTCATTAATCACTAATTTGATTAATAGTAAATAATAATATTTTAGTATATAAAAACAAATTATGAATAAATGAGATTCGCTCTTTCGTGTTGGATCATTCTATAGAGTAATACTCCGTAAAAAAGATAGATTTTCTAGATTTTTTACATATATTAAGAAAAAATTAATACTCTATAACAACTACATAAATTTTAATCATTGCTCATCACTCTAGAAAAAAGGTTGCATCTGTAGCATGTAGGAAAATACTTTAAGCAATCGGTCGAAGCTTTAGAGCAGAAAATAAATTGTGAAGCAAGGTCTTATGGTGCTATTCTCATGTTCGAGTATTTGCGAAAACTAGCAAAAAAATGTTGAGAAAATGCGAATTTAGCAAATAAGATACTTAGAGCATCTCCTACCATGGATCATATGGGGATCTTATGTGGACCTTGTGCCAAAATTTAAATCAAAACTAAATTAAAATGAACTACAGTATAAGAAACATGTCCTAATTTGGGTTCAGAAGAAGTCTAAAAGATACGCGATGTGACATCTCCTGATTGGTCCTACCAAATTCTTTTTTTTTCTTTTTCTTTTTCTGTTAAAAATGATATAAATTAGAAATAAAATAAGAAATTAATTCCGAAAAATTAAAAAAACATTCCAAGAATTTCGAAAAAATAAAAAAGTATAATTTTTTTTCGAAAAAACGAAAAATGTAATAAAAAAAAAGAAAAAAAATTATTAAAAATTAATATAAAATTAAAAATGCAAAAAAAAACATAATATATTTTTTTTTAAATGGAAAAATAACAAAAAAAACTACAAAGAAAGAAAAAAATAACAAAAAAGGAAACTACAAAACAGCGGAAAAATAAGTTATAAAAAAACTTTAAGCAATTTATTGATATCACAAAAAGTCTTATTTTAATATAAAAATTTATATTAAGGCCTTCTTGCAAAAATAGACTATTCTTTGAAGGGAATTGCAAAGTTAGACCCCTTTCACCTCCTCCTCCTCCTCCTCCTCCGCCTTAATTTTCTCTCATTTCTCTCCTCCAAACACCCACTTATTTACGGAAAATGCCATTGTCCTGTTTTACGGACCTTCAACCACTTAATTACATGTTTGCCATTGCCATGAGTTCTCCCAACCACCATTTTCAACCGTTTTGAAGCTTTTAATGCTATGTAAGAACTTTAATTCAACCTTCAACCTCTCCTTATGTCATTATCCTTCAACAAAATCATCAAACTCATCTCAAATCTCATCTAATTTCAATAAGAAATTTTGAAAGTTATAGTGCTCACGATTTCGGCGACCGTAGGTGAGGAAACGACTAGAATTGGGTTGTATTACTTCCGGCGAACGTGTCTGTAGCTCGACGGAGGCTAAAAGTAAGATTCCGATCGATCGTTGTTAAATTTATAAGTCATCTGCGATAGCAGACTTATTTGACAGTCTACTAAATTATATTGTTTTTATTTTGAGAACTAATTTTTTTTTATATAAGACTTCGGGGAAAGTCTGTTATGTTTCATTTGAAAACAAAAAAAATCATGGCAGACTTACTCCGAGATCTGTTGTAGTTTGTTGTAGAAGGGGTCTAGATTTGTAATTGACCAAGGGGGAAGACTTTTTGTCCCCTTTGGGGCCCAGTTTGATTACAGTTTGACTTCTTCTAGCAGACTTTTCGTCAGTCTGCTCAATTTAGTAGACTTACATAGGAGTCTGCCTAATTTAGTAGACTTACTATAACATCCCTGGCCCGGTCCATTTGAAAATAAGACTTTAAATGAATTGATTTGGCTACCTATGTCAACAAAGTGCACTTTCCTTTTCCGGTTAAATGTTGAAAGAACTCCAGGGTTCGATTCGCGGTGCCGTGTGAGTTAGGACAAAACACGTGTGAGTGAGGACCAAGTATGGGAAAGATCCCGTGGTGATTGCAGGGACAGTAAATCAATGGTCGGGATAGGCATGAAAATAACGCACCGACCGTCGGACAGTGGTGGGGCCTAGGAGCCCGGTGTAGGGACGGGTGACTCACCGATAGGGGCGGTTGGGTGTTACAATTTGGTATCAGAGCCAGGTTAGTTAAACCAGTTATGTCCTGGGAGACTATCTTGGGGCTTAAGGGTTAGGGGCTGCTCCGGATGTTACTCGGAGGGTCAGAGATGATAAGGTGTAGAATTCGAAGACGAATTCCCGTTAAGTGGGGGAGATTGTAACTTCCCTGGCCCGGCCCATTTAAAGAAATAGAGTTTAAATGAATTGATTTGGCTACCTATGTCAACAAAGTGCACTTACCTTTTCCGGTTAAATGCTGAAAGAACACAAGGGTTCGATCCGCGGTTTCGTGTGAGTGAGGACAAAACACGGGAAATGTCACGTGGTGATTGCAGGGACAGTAAATCAATGGTCGGGCTAGGCATGGAAGTAATGCACCGACCGTTGGACAGTGGTGGGACCTAGGAGCCCGGTGTAGGGACGGGTGACTCACCGGTAGGGGCGGTTGGGGCGTTACAATTAAATTGACACGACCCATCCCCGAAATCCATCATCAACCATAAATTGCGACTCAAGCAAAAACACTTAACCTGAAACAAGGAAGAAAAGAGGGGGTGAGCAACCTAAGTTACTCAGTGAGGGCAGGCTTAAGAGCCCACAAAATACACATCATTTCAATAATATTAATCAATAAACAAACACAATAAAATAATCCATGATCATGCATCAATCAACCTAAACTAACACTTCATAATCATATTCAAGTCTCTACACATTCACATACACATTCACATTCACTTTCACAATCACATGCGACACCTTTTGGTGACCTAGGGCTGGTCAGTTCGCCACGAAGGCTCATCTGCCACCATGGCTCATCTGCCACCATGGCTCATCAGCCAATGATCTACACGGCCGACATCCCGTGTAGAACCTCACACAATAACTGCAGTAGGGACAACACCACACACTCGAACTCTACACACAAACCTGCAGTAGGGACAACACCACACACTCGCAGTCTAACGCAACACCATTCTCTTATCCTCCTTACGCATGCATTATCATCTACGAACATATCTCATAATCACTCAACTATGTAACTATCATTTATCATCAATTTCGCATCATTCAAGCATGCAAACTTCACACACAATATATTCATATTCTATCATCTAAGCTCATTAACAATATTATCAAATTAATGGGTATAGTACAATGCATGTCCTCACCTGAAACTGGGCTGGACAGATTAGAGAGGCTGAAGCAGAACGATTATTTCTCCCTGACCACACAATGGATCTGTTCGAATTTGGTCATTCAGGATAACGTCTCGGCCTTCGGTTTGATAGGTTATACGTCTCGTGGATCGTCACGGTTCATTGGGAAGTCTCCTCGCAAGGTGGCTGATGACAAATGATCCGGATCTGCGAATCTTGTTCGGTCAGACTGGAGACTCTTCACAGAAAGAGCGATAACTCTCCAATGGCAGATCTGATCCCAATGGTTCTGGTCTATAAACAAATAAGACATCCAGACCTTCGATATGATATGTTATAGGCCGCGTGGTTCGTGATGGTTCACCAGCAATACTCCTCACAAGATGGTTGATAGGAAAGATCGTACTGCTGCGGACAGACTAGACACTATGGAGTAGATTAACCATAACTCCCTAACGACGGCTCTGATCGAGGAGATATCAAGTTTCATGGAAAGCTAAGAGTCGGGGACACGCAAGGATATGTTACACGCTTCCTGATTCACCACTGTTTGCCAGATAAAGACCTTGAAAGTGGACTAGCATTTCTGACTGGAAAGTTGGTGCTTGAGGTTGCGGAGAATTCAACAAGGCTTCGCCGTTGAATCTGCTGGTGTTTGAAAGGAGAGGGTGAGAGCTCTATTTATAGGAGAAGGGATCAGGGGACCTAGGGTTTCTTTTTTAGTAGACATAATAAGTGGTTAATATAGTCACGGGCCGTGACAAACTCCCCTACTTAAAAAGAGATTCGTCCTCGAATCTGCGGGGCTTTTTCTCCCCCACTTGCTTGACCTACACCTTGAAAGATCCGAATGCGTTCATGTTTCTATACGGTCATTTGTTTTTGATAAGTCAACTAAAACTCGAATGATAGATGTATTTCCCACAATGTTGTTTGGGCTCTTAAAAGGTGTCTTTTAAATCTTCACATTCCGAGATGTACCTTGGTCTATTCTATTTTTTTCCAATGTGAGCTTTGAACCATTTTATTGTTAAGTCGCCTAACTTTATTACCCAATGGGACACATCCATATCCATGAAGTCAATGTCATTGCTTCCTTTGATCTTACATCGCGCTCTATATCCTCTCTTTTTATTTTCCTCGGTCTGATTACAGTTGTCTCCCACAAAACTCTTTCCTTAGCATGATAGGGTGCACTTGACGTGCATGTAACATTTTCCCACTCAGCTAAGGGGTCTAGTAACAAAACAAAAACACAAATAAATAAATGGTGCACCTTACATTGTGCATGTAACCCTCTGAACGGTCTTCTTAACCGGATTTATTTACAACAGTCATTGCATTTAAATCTCAATCCTCGCTCCTTTTGAGCTGCTCTTCTCATTTCAAAACTCAATCTTCCAATATGGCACTTGACACTTAACACTTCACATTTAACACCTTGACATTTTGTTTCTCAATAGTGCGTACATACATCTTTTGTATAGTTTACGTACTAACTCTTAACTTTTCGTCTTGACACTGATCATAACTTCGATGTACCCCATAATCCTTGCCAAAACAGTTCACTAAGTCTTCTAATTCAATCGGAGCTATTTTCGGTTTGGTCGCTAACAGCTGTCTCTTCAAATTCGAAGTTGCAAATTTCCAGTAATATCTCGACGGTGAAGCTTCTACTCCTAGTTCATCTTTGAGGCTTGCTAACTCCCATACCAACTCACGGGCTAAGGATGATTACTCTGGTATCCCCCATACACGTACCCATTGTTTCCTTTGCTGCTAGCATTCCTCCAAAGCCACCTCTACACTTTCTTTATGTCTTTATTTCTTACTTTCCGAATTTTTTCATCTCTGGCAATGTTCTTCGGCTTATGCTTCTTGAATCCTTGGGCTTTAGATCGTAACTAAGACTCAACCCGGCTGGTGTCTTGCCTTAAATACTTACTTAACTGATTCTTAACATGTAGTCTATTGCACACGAAGAAATAAAAAGTAAATTTTAAGCATGAATTATAACACAAGAAACTTAGTCTGAGCATGAAATCTAACACCAACAAAAATGAGAAACAACAAACAAACGACCAACTAATAAACGCACAAGCATAACTTTTAAATCCCATAATCCCTTGAAAGCATTTTGATATAGGTAAAATATATACTAATATATATTTTGAAAACTATGACCCTCCGGGTCAAAATCGGAGTGGCCTTGACATAGGCTCTGATACCAAATTGACACGACCCATCCCCGAAATCCACCATCAAATATAACTTGCGACTCAAGCAAAAACATGAAACAAGGAAGAAAAGAGGGGTGAGCAACCTAAGTTACTCAGTGAGGGCAGGCTTAAGAGCCCCAAAATACACATCATTTCAATAATATTAATCAATAAACAAATAAAATAAAATAATCCATGATCATGCATCAATCAACCTAAACTAACACTTCATAATCATATTCAAGTCTCTACACATTCACATACACTTTCACATTCACTTTCACAATCACATGCGACACGTTTCGGTGACCTAGGGCTGGTCAGTTTGCCACGAAGGCTCATATGCCACCATGGCTCGTCAGCCAACGATCTACATGGCCGACATCCCGTGTAGAACCTCACACAATAACTGCAGTAGGGACAACACCACACACTCGCAGTCTACACAAAAACCTGTAGTAGGGACAACACCACACACTCGCAGTCTACACACAAACCTGCAATAGGGACAACACCACACACTCACAGTCTAACGCAACCCCATTCTCTTATCCTCCTTACCCATTATCATCTACGAACATATCTCATAATCACTCAACTATGTAACTATCATTTATCATCAATTGCGCATCACTCAAGCATGCAAACTTCACACACAATAACTTCATATTCTATCATCTAAGCTCATTAACAATATTATCAAATTAATGTGTATATTACAATGCATGTCCTCACCTGAAACTGGCCTCGACAGATTATGGAGGCTGAAGCAGATCGATCATTTCTCCCTGACCACACATTGGATCTGTTCGAATTTGATCTGTCTGGAAAGATAACGTTTCCGCCTTCGGTTTGATAGGTTATACGTCTCGTGGATCCTCACGGTTCGTTGGGAAGTCTTCTCGCAAGGTTGGTGATGACAAGTGATCCAGATTTGCGAATCTGGTTGGGTCACCGGAGACTCTTCACAGAAAGAGCAATAACTCTTCAGTGGCAGATTTGATTCCAACAGTTCTGGTCTGTAAACAAATAAGACATTTAGACCTTCGATATGATATGTTATAGCCTGCGTGGTTCGTGATGGTTCACCGGCAATACTCCTCACAAGGTGGTTGATAGGAAAGATCGTACTGCTGCGGACAGACTAGACACTCTGGAGTAGATTAACCATAACTCCCTAATGACGGCTTTGATCGAGCAGATTAAGCTAAGATTTGGGGCTACGCGAGGATAGGTTACTCGCTTCCTGATTCACCATGGTTTGCCAGATAAAGGCCTTGAAAGTGGACTGACGTTTCTGACCGGAAAGTTGGTGCTTGAGGTTGCGGAGAATTCGACAAGCCTTCGCCGTTGAATCTGCTGGTGTTTGAAAGGAGAGGGTGAGAGCTCTATTTATAGGAGAAGGGATCATGGGACCTAGGGTTTCTTTTTAAGTAGACTTTATAGGTGGTTAATATAGTCACGGGCCGTGACACTTACATAGCATGCATATATACCGTTGACCGTATCTAATAACTTTGACTTCAACCGATATTGTATGAAAAGACTGTCGTGACAGTCTGCGAGAGACCAGCAGACTGTTGTGAAAGTCTGCTGCGTAAAACAGACTGTCACGATAATCTGCCCAAACCGAGCAGACCTACGGATAAGTCTGCTAAAATATTGGTAAGTCTACTAAAATATAGCAAACTCTCATGTTAGTCTCCTTGGTGAGTGTAAGTCTGCTCGGTAAGTCTGCTACAGTCAGTAGACTTACATGTAAGTCTGACTTTCCGGCAGACTGTCGTGTAAGTCTACTACATAGAGCAGACTTACCTGTAAGTCTACTCGTCTTAGCAGACGTACTGAATCTTTTTTCAATTCCAAAAGTAGACCCTTTTAAGAGGAGACTTACCGGTAAGTCTTCTACAATATTTCGTCAATTGCAAAACTAGACCCCTATTTATTTAGTAGACGTACACGACAGTCTGCAAAAATGAGTAGACGTACCGGTAAGTCTGCGTAATTATTGATTTTGCAGACTGTCGTGACTGTCTGCTACTTCTCCCCACACTACAAGAAAACACGGAGGATCCGACGGACGTAGTTGTCGGAAATCCGTCGGAAACGGATGTTTCCGACGAATTATCGACAACAATCTTCCGTCGGATCCAAGTCGTCGGAAATTTTAGTCCGTCGGAAATCCGTCGGAAAAATCCGACGGATTTCCGACGGACTAAAATTTCCGACGGATTTCCGACGGAAATTTTTTCCGACGGATTTCCGACGGATAAGTTTATCCGTCGGAAATCCGTCGGAAAAGTTAATCCGTCGGAAATCCGTCGGAAA
>OVAF01004185.1:0-10519 GCA_900406245.1 Odontarrhena argentea
CGTGCACATCGCTGGTGGAGCCTGTATCACAATCCAGTACGTGACCAACATCATCATCCATGGAATTAATATTCATGATTGTAAGCCCACGGGTAACGCCATGGTTAGGAGTTCACAGACTCATTACGGTTGGAGAACTATGGCTGATGGAGACGGCATTTCGATTTTTGGATCTAGTCATATTTGGATTGATCACAATTCGCTATCTAATTGTGCTGATGGACTTATTGACGCAATCATGGGATCTACCGCCATTACTATCTCCAATAACTATCTCACTCATCACAACGAGGTTATTTTGTTGGGGCATACTGATACCTACACTAGAGATAAGATTATGCAAGTGACTATTGCATATAATCATTTTGGAGAGGGTCTCATACAGAGAATGCCAAGGTGCTTCATCTATTTTAGATTTTTGAATCTTTTCGTTTTACAACTATCTGATGTTTGATGTTTGCTGTTATTTCAGGTGCAGACATGGATACTTCCACGTTGTAAACAATGATTACACTCACTGGGTAATGTATGCAATCGGTGGAAGTGCCAATCCTACCATCAATAGTCAAGGGAATCGCTTTCTTGCCCCGAGAAACCCTTTTGCTAAGGAGGTATATTGATTCAGATCGGAACACTATTCAAAGCTTGCATCTTATGCTAGGAACCTTTAAGTCTAATCTGGATACATATGTTTTGGTAGGTGACAAAGAGGGTAGGTGCAGGACAAGGAGAATGGAACCATTGGAACTGGAGATCCCAAGGAGACCAAATGCTTAATGGTGCTTTCTTCACTTCCTCTGGAGCTGCAGCTTCGGCTAGTTACGCAAGAGCCTCTAGTTTGGCTGCTAAATCTTCTTCCCTTGTAGGTGTGCTTACCTATAACTCTGGTGCCCTCAAATGTAGGATTGGTATGCGTTGTTAGTTTATTTGTATAACCTCAAGAACCAAGATCCAACACATACAAAAAATATATGTACAATGAAAGAAACAAGAAAAATTTTAAGTCATTTTTCTTGGTTCCTATGTTTTTGAATCCAAGTTGTACAATATATTCTTCTATCAGTTGATTACTTTACATCCCTATATCGTTGTTTTATCATTCTGTTTGGATTATCTCCAATCAGAGTGCTTTTGTTGTGAAGCAAATTCTCTTCTCTAATGAAGGATCACACCATAAAAACTAGCAGCCCTGTATTACATAGACTCTGTGTGTCTCCAAACGGCCTTTCGGCCTCACTTTTTGTTTCGTTAGGGCTAATACAAAGACGATCTATTCCTTGGCATGTTCTCTTCCAACCGTCTCACAACCTCTTTCATGGTGGGTCTCGAAAGTACAATAACACAAGATCACATTGCCAACTTCAAAGTCTGAACAACACGGTCTTCCATCAGACTTCTTAATACCTCCATTGTTGACATCTCAAACTGTAGTTTTTTAGTTACTTCTGCTTTTATCCGATTTTCTAATTCAAATATATTTGATTTATTGTCCTCATATTGTGGAGCTCTTGTTGTTTGGTACTAGTGAATTAGCGATAAAATACATGATTTTGTTCATATACAGAAAGGTATCGAGGTCGTAAGATATGCCAAAATTTTGTAAGAACACCCATCCAAAATAAATGATTCAATTACAGATTTCGAAACATGTTATTCTAGCCACATTAGTTATTCTAGGTGATTTCCTATATACGAATTGAAGAACAGTGATTAGAAGAGAAAATGCAAAACATAAGAATCTAAATAATGATTTAAGAAATGAGCAACTACTGTATGTTACGTTTATTCCCATATGAAACTGTTAAATCCCAACGCTCTGTCTCTAAGACCTTACAAAATTAGTCACATGATAACTGCGGCAAAATATTCCAAGGATTGCTAATGCTGCAACTTTTTCCCAGTACAACCAAATTCTACTTTAACCTTAGAACAAGGATGGGAAAGATTTTGGTATCACAGGTATTAGTTCCTTCACTAGAACTTTACCAAATCATCTCCTTACACCTTTGTGAATTGATCTTATATCAGTGCACATATAACATTCCCTAAGTATTGTTACTGTATACATTGGAGATCTCTCTAATACGAGAAAAATCTAAAGCTTACTTGTACTTGTCCATGATTTTATTTGCTTCTTCAAGTGGATCATCCATTGGCTTGGAACCAGAGCTCTTATCATCACCTCCTTGTCTACGAGTTTCATCTTTGTTTAAGGCTATGAACAAGAAGTACGCAAATCCCATAGTACCCTGAAAACACTCATGAAAAGTATCGTTTACGGGTTTTAAACACACACAAATTAGCTTCTCAATGCAGGATAAAGAAATGGAATACTGACCAACACAAAGAAAGCTGTTGATAGAAACGACTTGAGGACAAACAAGGAAACCGCCAATGCTGCAATTGTCACGGAGATTCTAGCAACCGGTCTTGGCACAGCAACCTTTAAGCAAAAGGAAAATAAACATAATTAAGTGTGAGTAAACCCACTTATGAGTTTTGATCAGTAAAGACAAAGAATGAGAGAGCTTACAGGTACAAGGTTGGTTCCGGCTTCGATTCCATCTTTCCCGATATTCCACGCCGTTCTAACAACTATTCAAGAGAATTACACAAGTATATTAGCAGACACTCTTATGCTATAAGCATTTCAGCTGCAGACAATTTACAACAATGAACAAAATTCTTCTCATCAATTAGTAAACTCCATCTAATTTTCGCAATCAGATAAAGATAACTTCTTTCTCAGATTACTCAAGTGACCCGTTTGCTCAGTTTCATAAGTATAACAATCCAAACCTTGAACTCAAGTTACGAATAACCAAAAACAACGGACTGGAGAGACTAAAAATGAACAAACCTTTCAAGAAATTGGACTGAGCAGACAAAACGAGGGTTTTGGAGCGTGCTCTTGGGAATTGAAAGGGGGAAATTCGAGTTCTCGAATTAAGCAACCTTAAAACAGAAGACCGAGAGACGAAAGGAGCATCGAGGGATTTGTTTAGGGTTTGTAAGAATTTCGGAGCGAGAGGCGAAGGATGCAAAGAAGGAAGCGGAGAGAGCCAACAAGCCATGGCATGTGAATGCTAAACGCCTAAAGCTTAGATAAGAAAAATGTAGAATTGAAGCTAATCTAATTTATATTTGTATAGAAGTTGTTTAGTAAAGATAACAAAGTATTAAAATTTAAATTAAAAGTCTATATATCATTATTTCTTTAAGGTAAAATTCCCAAAAATTTCTCCAAATTACGTTTTGACAATAAATTTTCAAATGTCCAGTTCAATATTTGAACCATTTTGTTTATCCAATTTAATACTTGATTTTTTTAGTAATATGTCCATTTTTTAATCTGGACTTAAACGCCGATCACTTAATAAATTAGGCACTAAAAAAAGTTCACATTAAATATCAAAACGTAATTTATTTGGAATTTTTTTTGAGAATTTTCCCTTGGTTGTTAATAAGAAATAAGAATGACTAACCCACTTTGCTTCAACAAAGATTATCAATTATTGATCAACTCAACAAATCTCAAATTAATCTGTCACCACTAGAAATGTTTAGAGAAGATATAAGAGAATGAATTAAGAGTTCTTTTTATTTGTTATGATTATTATGTGTGGGTGTCCATTATAAAGAAAAAAAGTGTCGATACATACACAAACAACCATCGACGTGAGAATCAACACATGAACCTTTGTATAATGTTTGTACGTGCATCAATTATTCACACTTAAAGGATATTCAAATGAGAAAGACTAAGAATAACAGCTAATTCCCAGATGGTGATCCCGTCTCTATATATATAGGCCCTAGTGAAGAAAATTTTTTGGGCGCTTTTGGTAGAAGAAATGTTTTTTTTCAAAATTGAAGCCCTTTTACTTTAAGAAAAATTGGAAAAAAAAAAAGTTATGCCTTAGGCCCAAACCCCTCTAGCCTGACTGTCTGGGTAGTAGTCAATGTTAACTCCTCCTCCTCCCCTCCCCTGACTCTCTTGGCCCCTTAACCTTGTCCACTTTCATCCCCTCTCCCATCTCCCTCTTAGGGCTGTCAATTGGACGCACTGTCCGCGGACATGGACATGTCCATGTATTTGCGGACAGTATTGGACCACGTCCAAATTGACCGGGAACAATGCGGACAAGTCCTCGCAGACATGGACACTTCTAAGTAATATTAAATTTAGGGTTTTATTTGAATTGGGGATTTTTTTTTTCTCCTTTTTCATTCTATGATAAAAAAAAATAAAATTGAAGAGCCGACGACTATTTGTCTAGGCTTCTTCTCCGGCGAGGCGTCTTCTTCGCGTGTCTCTTCTCCGGCGAGCCTTCTTCTCCGACAAGGCTTCTTCTCCGGCGAGTCTATAGACTTAGACGAACAGTTCATGTTTTTTTTTTTCCTTTACTTTGAGCCTCATAAGAATTCTAGGTTCACTACTAGTTCTGGGCTCTCTAAGAATTCAACAATAGCATTGAAATTTTGGATTGGTTGTTGTTTGTTCACCAATTACTGAAATTGCATTAGTGGGTTTTGTTTTAAGCTCGACATTATGTGTGAAAATGGTCTGCTTCCTCTTTCAAACCGTGAGATCTTTAATGTGCTCAGCTTCCACTTTCAAACAGTGATATGGGTTTTTTGGATATGGGTTTGCTCTTTTTCTTTTTTTTTTTTATTAATATTTTTTTTTTATGGATTTGGATTAGACTGATTTGGGTTCACTCTAATTCTAGTATGCTACAAGTTACTGCCTATGTCTGATCCTAGAAAGATGGAGTTTGAGTTCCGGAAAATGTCTAAGTTCCTTTTTGATATGCCTGAGTTCCTTTGTGATTAATCTGAGAGTGGAGAGGGTTTGGAACAAGGATTAAGCTCTTTTCTTGTTTTTGGTGCTTTTCAATGTTTATGCTTTATCTTGCGTAGACTTCTATATAATGTTCATGTGTAGCTTTTTCAATTCATGTTTGCTCTCTACAGTTCTGTTGTTTAAATCTTTCAGTTGCAAATTTCAACTTTAACCTGATTTCAGTTTTTGTTTTCTTATTTCAGAGATATGGATAATCACATTATGAATTTGAATGATGATGAGAGCAACTTTAATATGATGAGGATTACGTGAGTGATGAAGAAAGGAATCTCGTGGTAGCTGAAGATGATCCAGAAAATCTTCCAAAGAGTCTTGCGAAAAAGAAACAGAAAGGTACCAAAAAGCGACTACATGCTAAATGTTGGAAACATTTCACAATATTTAGAGAACAAAGAGCTGATGGAACCTCTGATATTCAGTGCACTCATTGCAAGCAGCTTTTTCGGTTTAATCTCCACAGAAATGGCACTAACACTAGCTGAAATTCCGAATAGGGTTTGTTTAATAACAGATTTGTGGAGAGCGATAACTATTAAAGTTTATATTTGTTTGACTATCCACTACATTGATGTTGACTGGGTGTTAAAGTCGAAGATAATTTCCTTCTCCGCTTTTCCTCCTCCTCATACGGGGATGGCTATAGCGATGAAGGTAATAGAATTATTGAAGGATTGGGGACTCGATAAGAAGGTGTTTTCGTTGACTAT
Organism: Odontarrhena argentea; assembly: GCA_900406245.1. NCBI lineage: Eukaryota > Viridiplantae > Streptophyta > Magnoliopsida > Brassicales > Brassicaceae > Odontarrhena > Odontarrhena argentea. Next base: position 5,575 of record OVAF01004185.1, read on the forward strand.
TGGTAATTCTTCCGCGAATGACAACATGCAAAGGTATATTAAAGCGACGAATGCAGAAGGATTTGGTATGCAACGGGGATTTCTTTCATGTCCGATGTTCCGCTCACATTCTGAATTTAATTGTCCAAGACGGACTAGCAGTGATTAGTGTAGCTCTGCAAAAAATCAGGGATACTATAAAGTTTTTCAAAGGATCAAAGTCATGATCTTGGTATTCAGGTTAAAGGAGGATTGGTTTTGGATGTAACCACTCCATGGAATTCAACTCATTTTATGCTATCTAAAGCTCTTGTATTTAAGGAAGCTTTACGTAATCTCGCAGAGAGAAGACGTATAAGTGCTTTCCTCCCAATTTAGAGTGGGAAAGAGCATAGTTAATATGTGAGTTTTTGAAGCCTTTGATGAAATGACTAATCTAATTTCTGGTTCATCATATCCCACTTCAAACCTGTACTTCAACGAAGTCTGGAAGATTGAAAAGTGGTTGAGAAAACTCATGAGTATTCTGAAGATGAAGTTATCTATGAGATGGTAAAAGCTATGAAGTTGAAGTTCGATCAGTACTGGGAAGATTACAGCGACATTCTTGCTATTGCTGCGGTATTTGATCCATAGTTGAAGTTCATTTTTCTGAGATATTGTTTTGAGAGTTTAGATTCATCAACCAGTGAGTCCAAAATGGCTCAGTGCGTTCCCAAATGTACAAGCTGTTTGGATCTTATCAGAAGAATGAAAAAAACACAACCTCCTCAAATGTTGCATTGCAAGAATATGTTCCCACGAGATACAACGTAAGTGTTACTTCTGGTTTTAAATATTGTTTTTGGACTTTAAATATGTCTTAGCTAGCTTAGGTTATGTATGATTTGGTTTAGGTTCTGTCACTTGACTCAATTCTGTCACTTGACTCACTTCTGAATTTGATGCTTTAAGTTATGGTATTAGCTACTTTAAGTTCTGATTTTGTTGCTTCTATAAAGTTTTAGGTACAAACTGTTATCTCATAGTAGTCTCTTATCTACTTTAAGTTCTGATTTTGTTGCTTTTAAGTTATGTTTTACTATAAAGCTTTAGGTACAAACTGTTATCTCAGATAGTAGTCTCTTACTTGTTAATCGTTATTGGTCGCTCGTTTAACTTCTGAATTTGATGGTTTAATTTCTAATTGTTACACATTAAGATCAATGTCTTAGGGGTTTTATGCATATTTTTCTCAAATGGCGGGTGGTAGTGGAAAATCATCATTGGATTCTTACTTGGATAAGCCGACACTCGATATGGCTGGCTTCAAGAGTATGAATGTTTGAAATTACTGGAAAGAAAACGCAAGTCGCTTTCAAGAGTTGTCAAGGATGGCTTGTGATGTCTTAAGCATCATGATAACAACCGTAGCATCCGAGTCGTCTTTTGGCATCGGAAGTCGAGTTCTTAACAAATACATGAGCTGTCTTCTACCTACAAACGTGCAGGCTCTAATATGTACAAGAAACTGGTTGTGTGGATTTGAAGAGATTGGTAATTATTTTCTTATATATTTGTATTAGTTTTGTGAATTTTTGGGTTTAAGTTTGCTAATAAAAGACTGTTAATTTGGTTTTGTATATTTGTTTTAGGTGATGAGATCAAGTTCAATGAGGAGGAAGAAGAGAAGATGAAGAAAATGTTGGAGAAGGAATATGAGGACTAGAAATAAAATATTTTAGTTGTTTGCTTAAGCTACTATTGTTTCTTATTTTAATTGTTTGTTAAAACTTAAAACAATGAGATTGTATGATAAGTAAATATAAATAATCTCATGTTACAAATTTGCAATATAATCATGTAAATAAATGATTTAATCAAATCATTAAAATTATAAATAAAATAAACATAAATCATAAATAAAAGATATGATTAAAAAAGTTATAATCACATGTGGACGTCCGTATGTCCGCTGGTTTTTACGGACGCGAACGCGGACAAAGCTATTTTTGTCCACGTCCATTTGGACATGTCCATATAATGTCAAAAAAATTATATGTCCGTTTGGACATGTCCAAATGGACGTGGACTGTCCAATTGACACCTCTACTCCCTCTCCATCTTCTTCTCTTCCCCCACGTTTTAAAGCCTCGTCACTATATTTCTTTGTTTTCTTATTTATTTTTATTAGACAATGTAATTTTATTTCTATTCAGTTTTAATACAACATATTATTGTAGTTTTAGCGAATTGTTATTAAAAATTAAATAAGTTTGTAAAGTTTACAATTTTGATAAATAAAAGAGCATACTAAAAATTAAAAATAATATTGAAAGAGAATATACATTGAAATATTCCTTTTTGGTATAAAAAAATTATTTAATAGGTTTGAGAAAAATCGTACACCATTTTAGTGTAATGTCATTTTGGTGCAGAAATTGTGTAATGGGTTGGCGATGCTTTTTGAACACCAGACATTAAGCTTTAGACATATACAAGTAACAAGCAACTGAGTTGGAAATCCAACAAGTTTATGTTTAATCTAACTTCCTACACAAGTACGTGACATAAATGTATGGTGCAAGAGCCAAACTGGTCCTTACTAGCATTGGTTCGAGCAAGTAGAAGATGTTTCTGAGAAACATTATTAATTCTCATTCTGTAACTCTGATCTAGATGACTATTTAGAGAGATGAGATCCTAAGCGTCGTGTAAATATATATATCATATGGTTCTTCATGGTTCATTCAGAGCATTGAAAGCAATTGACGGGACTGTGAAGACTAAAATGATTACACAATATTGATCAATATGCTGGAATATATTGTAGACAGTAACTCAGATTTGGACGAGTTTGAGACTTTTGAAAAATGAGATCCATGCCATTACTTTGAAAGGTAGTTCGTCACCTTGTTTCCCATGGTTCATCGAAAAGGTGATTTTAATTAAGTAACGACCAGAAGAACATAACCACCCATAGATGAAATAGAAGGAGGAGATGTGACAATAAGGATAGGGGAAAATACGACGCTGAAAACAGGCAAACCTTTTTTTCTTTTGAATAAAATGTTAAATTTATTCAAAGCAAAAAGAAAACTGTTTATACAAAACTTGCCAAAACCAAAAGCAAATCACAAACTATACAAAACCAAAAACTGTACATCTATACATAGCTAAGAATGTTGCCTAGCTTCAAACCAAATGATCAACGTTTCCTCCAATTTATGATCTACCCATCGAACTGACGCTTAAGTTACATGAGAGGCGATTTTTCATTCATGGGCTTAAGTTACATGAGTCTCGTCTTGAGTTTTCTCTTCTTTATAACAGACCCGGATCAGGGTGTTACATCTTCCATATTGCTAGAGCTAGTTTTTTCTTCACATAATATATGATCACTTATGCTCATACTAAACAAATTAGTGAACATCTTAACTTATTTCCTGCTCCTAAGGTTTTGGTTTAGCCTGCTCACGTCAAAGTCAGTAATGATATGACTAAGCTTTCATCTTACACATTATTTATTCCAAAGATCTTTGAGTGACACAACAATTTATGTTTCCATGTAGTAAAATCCACATTTTCATCACATTTCCTACCTCCAATTAATATTTAGTTAGTTTTAAACTGATGTTTTTTTCTTTTGTAATTCTTGGTTGTAGGCTATATATAGATGAAACTGTGAATCTGAAAATTCAACTTTGGAAGAGATCATAAAAAGGTCAACTACGCCTCAATCGAGTTGGATGCAATGCATGATGGACTCTTTTAATTTTCTGTTGCCATTTTGAGTTCTAGGTCATTGTTTAAACTCCATAAACCCTTTACCTTGGCTCTGATACCACCTACTTACAAAAATAGAAACGATGACATAAGAGGAATCACAAATTCCTTTTCAATTGCAGATTCAATTGAAGATACGTAAACGATTCTCACTCTAACTTCCTAAACTTTTCAAGAAGAACTCTTGTACTGTATGAAGCTTGCTTAGTTTTTTGATATTTGTTATATTTGTTATTTTTTGTGGGTTTTAACTTCTTTATAGGGTTTTGAAAAACTATTGAGCCTAGGTCAAGTACTTATCCCATATCATCTAAAAAAATATAAACTTTGATCAAAAGATTAAAGTGAGGCCGAAAGTCGATTACCACAATAAACATAAAAATCATAAATTGTATATGATTTATGACACTATTATAAAAAGTTTGAACATTTTTCTAGAAAGAAATAGTGTTTCCACCTACTTGTACAAAATAAAAAATGAAATTGGAACATATTAATTTAAAAAATATTTTGGCTGGAATGTAAGAAAATGAGTGAGGTATTAATTGACCAACACATCTAATTGAATGGTACTGTACAAGTATCATTGATCTTCAAACTTGACTCATATGAATTTATATTTTTTTAACAAAAAAAAATAGAATAAATGAAAGAACCAAATAGTAGGATGTAATGCAAGAAAGAGAACATTTTCAGTTTCTCTACGCCGGATTTGTAGATATACAAATTGAATACACAAATAATAACATCTTATTGGGAATATCCCACATCGAAAAGATGTAAGACACCTAAGTAATATATAAGGGGATTGTGCCTCTCTACTAATTGTCAATTGACTTTTAGTTAGATGTCCATGAAACTTAACACATCTGATCAGCGTGAATCAAATTCTCAGACAGACTGTTTGGCACGATCAGTGTGATAAAGAGGATCCGATTTTTCTTATATAAACAATATTGTTCTCACATGAACTACCAGTTTGAAACCATTCTTTTGATTTATATGTATGGTTGACAAAAAAAAATTAAATAAATAATAATAATAACATTATGATCTATTTGAGAACAACATATTATACACTCTCTTTTTTTACAACATTCATAACACAAACTTGGGAGTTCAAAAGATCCATTAAATGCATCATTTTATTCTCGGTGACTACAAACTTTCAATTTAAACATAAACAATTAATAACAAACAT
>OVAF01004189.1:0-10513 GCA_900406245.1 Odontarrhena argentea
TCTGATTTCCTGAGAATTGCCTGAAACCTGACGCTTCGTTTATTGTCTTCTAAATCGTTATCACCTGCTCTTGTTTACTTTGATTGCTTTTAATTTAATTCTTTTGATCATCTTAGCTTTATTTACATTCACGAACTGTAGTGCAAAACTTGGTCCTTGTGGATTCGATACCCTGATTACTACTGNCTGTGATTTGCTGTGCACTTGCGGTTAGAAATAGGGATTAAAACCTGTGTATCACAACTACAACAACTTACCCGGGAACCCGAAGTTTCTCCTGTAGGTTCAAATATTTATTGGTTTAGTTGACATTGGGATCACACCCAAAGACAAGAGCCTGTAACCCCACGGCCTGCTATACCAACCTCTTGTCGCATTGGTAGTCACCCACCAAAAACTTTTCTTGAACCATCTTGATTCGTTTGCTTTTATGGCAAATTTCCCCCTCCCCACCTCCTCCATTCTTCCCATTATCGTCTGTATCCATCTCATCAACGACAGGGTCCCCAACACCCTCTTCCTGCGATAAACCAAGGGAGATCGATGGTGAAGGGAAAGTGACATAGTTCTGAGACCAAAAAATAATAAGTGATGGAAACAACATATACAAAATGATCAACATAAACAAATTATACCTGATTGACGCCACCCAGAGCCACCAGGGCCAACCCGTCCGGACCAGGACCAGCTTTCTCCACATTGGCAGAATCTGAAACCTTCCCTGTAGCTACACCAACCCTTGCATGTACAAACCCATCATCAAACTGGTCATCCCTATTCCTCTTGTTGTTTACATCACTAACTAAATCTTTTGGTCCTGCTCCAAACATACTAGACACTCCATTCAATTCAACATTACCCTGCCATAGAAATTTATCCAGTAAGTATACTCTGCATAATTCTATAATGCAAATTAATTACGTAGATGAAATCTTTCATTTAAAAAGCTCACCTGGGAATCGTTGATCTCCTGAACCACACTACCAATAAAAGTATCTTCTGCACCATGCCAAATATTTATGCTCCCATTATGGTTAACCTCATGATCTGGAGTTTGGAGGTTTGCTTCCGTTGCATGCCCGTATCCCCCAGATTTTGTTGCATCACGAATGTCATTCTTACGGGCAAGACTAGCCATAACAGAGTCATGAAAGCTCTTGACCTTGTCCCCAATAGCCACCATAATATGGCTTTCCATTTCTCTTATTGCTGATTTCACCTCCTCCATCATGCCAAAGCTCCTTGCCATTTTTTCGTTCATGCCATTGATCTCATCTTTGAGACGAGTGCAAACCATCTCCGCAATTAATTGCATATGCGAATCCGAAATCACAATCGATGGTCCCTGGATTGTTTCCCCGCATACTGTTGGAGAGCTGTTAGCCTCCTGCTTTTTCTTCTTGGCTTCTTCAAGTTTTTTTTTCTTGGCTTCCTCTTTCATACGAACCACATCAAGCTTCGTGGCCCCCCCCCCAGAAAACATTGCGTTGTTCAAATTGTGACCATGTTGGATACTCTTTCATCTTCTTCATCATCAGACCACCTAAAACATGTTTCATCCAATGCCTCATCCCCATCGTCCCCAATAATGCAATCCACTTCAGCCTGTGTAATATTATTTAGCCAAATTAGCCAAATATCTGAAACTACAACCGTAATTAGAAGTTCACAGAGTGATATACTTATCCGACAATGGTCTCGTTGCCCGGTTAATCGTGAAATTAAGTACTACTTGTAAAACATGTGTAATTTACTGTGACTTAAAGAGAGGACATTACCACAGCAGCTAGGTGGACATCTCGACAAGGAGCAGAGCTAATAGACACTTTAGCACCCTGGTCTTCCTTCTCGCCTTCCTCACAGACTCTGACGAGCACTCGCTATTACCCACCACTTCGTTTATAGCAAGAACAACCTCTACCATCACAAGTTGTATAGCGTGAACAAAACCTTTAATGGCGATGGTGTTTTGAGATAGCGAAACTTCATCCTTCTCCTTAATGCTAGTCATCATCAGGTTGAAAGACACCCTACCCCATGGATACGCAAAAAACTCGTTGAGATCCTTGATAGCTTCTGCATGAGACGGGTCAATCTTCGGATTGTGGGCTGTGGAGAGAAGAACAGACTCCAGCAGGGCTAAGCAAGCATACTTTATCCGAGTATCTTTGTCAGTAACCAGTTTCTTCTTCAACAGGCTGATGACAGATTTAACTGAAATGCTAGTCAAAGTCCCAAATAAAGAAGACCAATTGGAGGACTCTGAAATTATTTTCTTCAGCTTCTTCTTCGACTTTTGAGGAAATTTGCCACAAGGAAGACCGGTGACGATGGCAAACTCCCTTAAAGGAAATCTAATCGGTCTTACAGCATACAAAAACCAGATCTCATGAGGCCTATTGACCTTCAGTTGCCTCAACATGAGGAAACGTGCAAATCTACCAGAAAACACCGGTTTATCTGCAAGACTGATTGGCGGAGAAAAGCGACATCCTCCTCCTCTAACGCATTCAAAACTTTCGCAATTGCCCTAGATTTATGATAAGCTGATACCCGAATGCCTTTCGGTTCCTCACCCACCGCGAACATCCGCTTTGGTAGCCTAACAGTCTCCATCTTCACACGACAAGAATTAATAACAGGATTAGAGATAAATATCAAAGTATAATAGTAGAAAGAGTAATCGGAACAGCCTCGTATTAACCTTTAGTAGCTGAAGATAAATGGGCGTAAATTAGCACACACCAATACCCACCGGACTCTCTCTCTCCCTTGAAACAACAAGAAGATAAACAGTTCTATAATTGCATGTCTCTCTCTTCTAACTCGACAAGACTTGTCTCTACATACATAATTATATAAAACTGTAAGTAGTGTTGTATGTATATTTTAGATAGGAGTTATAAGTGCACTGACACATACCCGTTCACACACCACAACCTACTTCTCTTTATTAGATATAGCTTACTATAGGGTTAGAAAGGTATTAATAAAAAAGACACAGTGCTCGTATACTGTTTTAGCTAGTTGGCTAAATATACTTTTTTTTTTTGTTAACCCATCTAAATACTCTTTCTTCAAACTGCGTAGGGTTCTCATTATGTTGTTTTATATAACTAACAAAACTTAATGCAACCATTGAAGAAAGACTGTTGAGTTTCGTACTAGAGACTGTGAGGGCCAAGTGTCGGAAAACTCAACAAAGACTAAAAGGTCCTTATTGAATCATGGATTTGTATATATTTCATATGATTTTAGATTTGTTGGGATTTTAAATGAATTTAAAGATTTTATTTGATTTTTAATTTTATAATAAGTTATTAGGATAAATCTAAACATTAGATTTTGTGGGATCTATAAAAACGCATGAATGAGTACTTTGTGTATTTTTTTTTTTTTCACTAATAACAGAATGAATGAAACAAACCAAAAAAAAAAAAAAAAAAACGAAAGAAAAGCAGCAGAAGCATGGAGAGGAGTTTCCCACACCATGCTCCTTAGCTATAATTTCAAATTTATTAAAACACAAACTTGTATAAATCATTTTAAGAATCAAATATAGTAGATGGAACGATTTTCTATAAAGAAAAAAAATTTTGTAGAAGAAATGGGTGGTTTCTGATCATCATCTAACCTGAAATTTTGAGTATCGTGCTTTGATAGAGATGCTTTGATATGAGATAAACATACACATATATATACATATAGTTTTTTAACCTAATTCAACAAAAGAAAAGAGATAAATTTTGATGGAAGAAATATTTTAAAATCCTTTTAGAATTATCATCTATGTAGATGAGATTTTTGTAGAGATGTTTTCAGCGTAAAAGTTGTAACCAAATATTCTGAAATCTTTTTAGATTTAATTTGTTTTAAAAAGGGAATTGATCCAATAATTCAGGATTTTGAATGATTTTAGATAAATGATCAGTTGAATAATCCTCGATTGTGAATTATTTAAAATCATTTTAGAAGAATTAAGTATCTAATAACTTGGGATTTTATAAGACATTAAAGGAATTCCACACCCAATAAAACTGGATTGTCACAAACTATGAATGTCTCTCAAAATCAACGATCGAATAAACATTAGATTTTGTGGGATCTATAAAAAACGCATGAATGAGTACTTTGTGTGATTTTTTTTTTTTTCACTAATAACAGAATGAATGAAACAAACCAAAAAAAAAAAAAAGAGAACGAAAGAAAAGCAGCAGAAGCATGGAGATGAGTTTCCCACACCATGCTCCTTAGCTATAATTTCAAATTTATTAAAACACAAACTTGTATAAATCATTTTAAAGAATCAAATATAGTAGATGGAACGATTTTCTATAAAGAACAAATATTTTGTAGAAGAAATGGGTGGTCTCTGATCATCATCTAACTAGAAATTTTGAGTATCGTGCTTTGATAGAGATGCTTTGATATGAGATAAACATACACATATATATACATATAATTTTCTAACCTAATTCAACAAAAGAAAAGAGATAAATTTTGATGGAAGAAATATTTTAAAATCCTTTCAGAATTATCATCTATGTAGATGAGATTTTTGTAGAGATGTTTTCAATGTAAAAGTTGTAACCAAATATTCTTAAATCTTTTTAGATTTAGGTGGTGATTGGTAAGGAGGCTGTGGAGACTTTTTTGGCTTCAACAGTTCTTACAGTCTAATTATATCCAATTAGGTTTTTTGGGCTGTACTTTTTAAAAAAGCTAAAAAAATTACTTTTTTTTATTTTGTTCAACACTTTGAGTGATTTTTGAAAAACCACTTTTATTGACTTTTTCAACTCTCTCCCTCCTAAACTCTCGACACATCAATTTTTTTTTTCTCTCTTCATTTTTATTTACATTAAATACAAATAGCAAAAGAATTCACATATTTTTTAAAAAAAATCAAAGAAAAATTAGTCAAATTCTATTTTTAGAATGTACGACTAACTTATAAAAGCTAAATATTACATTTGCTAGTTTTTCATTACTTGATGTCTTGAATGATTATTAAATTGATATATGTAAAATAGATAAAAAATTTACGTATTTCGAATAATAATATTTTATTTAATTTTTAGTTTTTGAAATTTTTCACTCAATAAATTTTGTTATTAATTAATTACGCATATATAAATATGTTTTAATTCTTTATACAAATTATTTAAAATATTTTGATTGATAATTTATTTTAAATTTACATATAATTCAAAACTCATATTAAAAACAAAAAAATTTAACAGCCACAGATTCTGCAGCTTTTGTTATCAATCACCATTTTAGCAGCCACAGCTTCTACAGCCAAAGTCTCTACAGTCAAAATTTTTACAGCCAAAAGCCCACGGCCAAAAGCCAAAAGTCATAGCCAACCAATCACCACCTTAATTTGTTTTAAAATGGGAATTGATCCAATAATCCAGGATTTTGAATGAGTTTAGATAAATGATCAGTTGAATAATGCTCGATTGTGAATTATTTAATATCATTTTAGAAGAATTAAGTATCTAATAACTTAAGATTTTATAAGACATTAAAGGAATTCCACACCCAATAAAACTGGATTGTCACAAAATATGAATGTCTCTCAAAATCAACGATCGAATAACCCCCCCCCCCCCCCCCNCGAAGAGTGCGTTATGACCATAGAGATAAGATCAAATGTATATGCTAGAGTGATGGGTTGAGCCGAAGATTATAATGTGTCGAGCTGAAGGATTTAATGGGCCGAGATGAGCGCAAAGACCTGAGTCAAGGTGACCGAGAATATGGCCATTTTTGTTTTTCAATCTAAGTGCTAGTTTTGAAAGAGTGTGGCTTAAAAAGGTAAAACTGAAAGAAGAGAGTTAAAAAGTGTATTTTTGATATTTTCCATTAGAGTTTAGGTTAAAAATGTATAGTTAGTATTTACTAAAGTTTTAGATTTCAGGGTTTATATTGTAGGAATTTTAGAGTTAAAACATTTTTTTAAGGTTTATGATTTTTGGGTTTAGGATTTTATTTATAAATCCTAAAACCCTCGAAAACATTATAAAACAAAAAGGTAATAATGCTTAAAATTGATGTATAAAAAAAAATATCTTAAAATTGCGGTATTTTAAAAAAGTGATAGCTCAATAGTGGTAATTCTACGATTCTCTCAAACTTTAAATCTTTGAATATATATTATTATTTTTTCGGCAATTCACAAAAATACCACAAAAGTAAAAAAAAAAAAATGTTCTCTAACTAACATTCATTCCAAAAAGTTACTCTAATTACATGTTAAAAAGACTTGTATACCCTTGATTAACTAAATTATTTACTGCTAACTAATTGAAATATAATTTAATAATAAATAATAATTATTTCCGAAATTAAAAAGCAATCAAACAAATAATTTTTGAACTTATTTTCTCTTCAAATTTGTAATTTCAGTTTTTTTTAAATTAAATGTGGAAAGTAAAATGATTTTAAAATACTATATTAAAATGTAGTTTGATTTTTATCTAGTTGTAAAATCAATGTTAAACATACAATAGCAATTAACATAAACACATGTGTTTTTTGTTTTCTTTGTTATAAATTCAATCCAATTGAATGAAATGATAAACAAACAACATTATATCTAAATTGAGAATCTAGAAGTAGAAAAAAAAAGATGAAGAGTCAAGATTTAAAAATGAACTGTTGTTTAAAGAATTATAGATGCAGAACAAATCATGTATAATAGATACGTTTTTTTATTAATAGATTACAAATGAAAACCGTAATAGATACAAAACAGAAATTCACTTGATGATTTCTTCTTCTTCCTTGAATGATCTTAGAAACGTCGATAGAATTTTGCGAATCGCAATATCCTAAGACAGAATTTCGCCCCTACTATGGTGTGAGTAGCTTCAATGGGCGTCTATCTTGCTGGATATAACTATCGATCTTTGTATTGACACCTTACAGAGATCCTAGCAAATCTAATTTGAGTTTTTTCCAGAAACTGATCTTAGAGACGAAGAAGAAGATTGAATAAAAACTGTCCATTCTTTTTTGGTTGTGAAGTTCTTAAAGAATCACCAATCGATGTTTAGCAAGAGATGCGTATTGACAGAGACGCGATCCTTGATCATATGCCTCTTCCAAACGTCGCGTACTTATCGAAAAGGTGTTTGATAAGATTTGGTATATAAAGATATATGTACACAAATATTTTAATTGTATGTATGTTAATAAACATAAATTCGAATATTTATATTTACGTATATAAACTCCAACACGAACAACATGTGGGAATACTCCATCTGAATGGAACATCCGAATTGAACATGCCGTTTGAGAAACGAACCGGACCTATGTTATTGAACTTTAGAGCTAACAATGTGTTGTTGAACTCTTGCCTGTTCACATAATCACATGCTTGATCTTGGAGTGGCCCTTTGATTAAAAAGAAAAGAAAAAAGAGATGTTAATGGGATACTTCATTAATGGCATTCGATATATATATCTACTTCTAAACACGACTAAATATACCATCCATACATATTCACACCTGTACTATACATATGTGTGCATTTAATTATCATATGCATAGCGGAAACGTAGCTAGTAATACTTTGGGTGGAATTTTTAGATCTTAAAGAGATTTGAGCTCAATTCTGGTAAGTCAAACAAACTCATGTGACATAAGCGTTTTTATAGGATCTTTACCTTAAATAATGGATCAACTTTTTTCTTAGTTTTAAAATTTTAAGAATACATATATGCATGCATAATCTCTTGTATACCCATCTGCATTTATGTGGAAATAATATATAGTTTTTCATCTTCATTTTCATTTTCATTTTCCCTGAGTTCATTTCACCCAATCAAGAAAAAGAGGGCAAAGAGTTGACCTTGTTTACATATTCTCATTTATAACTCTTTACAAATGGTACTTGATTGATAAAGTTTATTTTTCGTTTCAAGTCCCATGCTCATTTTATTATCAGTTTTACGTTAAAGTTGAGGTCACCGGCGGATGCACGTGTATAGAAGGAGAGGCAAGTGCCCCACACTACTATTATGATTTCCCTAGTGTACATGTAAAATTATATGCTTGTAATTAGGTCAATTAGTTAATTTGCCCCATACCACTATTACAATTTCTCTAGTGGACTTGTACCATTATTAATAATCCTTTCTTTTCCTATATATATAATCCTTCATTTCCCCCTTTTCATTAATTGCATTTTGTAATTGTTTTATCGTTTGTTTATTCCCAAATTTACATTTTAACAAATTAAATTAAATTTACTAAAGAAAAATTAAGCTATGCCATTTTCATGTATATGTTTAAAATAAATAAATAGAATATTTAGCATTTTGTAGTTACATGTTCAATTTAAAGATTTTTTTTAATATAGGTTTGTAATATAAAAACCGCATCTTTAAACATACGATTTTAAATCATTTTTTATATATGTAATAAGATCTAAAAATCAATGAACATATTTTTTTACCTTTTATACAAATTAGTGCTAATTTTATTATATTTGGAGACTTATATCTTAAATACATCATAAGTGTTAAAAAAAATAATAAACAGTTTTTTTTTGTTTTTTTTTTTTGTATAAACAGTTTCTAGTCAAAATTTTTTATGGAAATTGTGCCTCACATTAATTTTTTTCCTGGATCCGCCACTGAGGTACACCATTTCCTATTCATACTAACTCTGGTCCATATGTTAAAGCACACCATACCTTTAACAATAGAATTTTGTATTATCGTATAGGTCGGTTCTTGATATATACTTTTCTAGATGAGAAACATTTAAGAAAGTCCCAAGAAACTATGTCTACCCTTACTTGAAATCTAAGATGGTCTTCCATAAACAATTTAAGTTTCTCCACAACCAATACATACATATACTAATCAATGCATGTGCAAATAATATTCTAATATATAGTATATATGATTTCAAGACCCCTTCACATCAATGTAATAACAAGCTTCTTTAAGATTTTCGACCAATTAATCCAACGAAAATTACAATGATGAGCAATCTAAAACTCGGAGTAGATGTGATCGGAGCACACAATCTCTTCCCCAAGGACGGTCAAGGAACCTCGAATGCTTTCATTGAGCTTTACTTCGATGGTCAGAAGCATCGAACAACGATCAAAGATCGAGACTTAAATCCGGTGTGGAACGAGAGTTTCTTCTTCAACATCTCAGATCCATCTCGTCTTCATTATCTCACACTTGAAGCTCAAGCTTATAGTCACAACAGATCTACAAATGGACGTTCCTTCCTCGGCAAGGTATCTCTCCCAGGGACCACTTTTGTTCCTCATTCTGATGCTGTTGTTCTTCACTTCCCCATGGAGAAACGTGGGATCTTCTCTCGTGTGAGAGGTGAGTTAGGCTTGAAAGTTTACATAACCGACGAAGCTTCTTTGAAAGCTTCTTCTACTAATCATCAAGATAATTTAGATCCCGCTCTCCCAACAGGTATTTACTTCACCACTGACGATATACCACTTGTTAATTTCGGTCCACGTATTTTGGTTTTGCCGTTTTTATTTTATTTTTCAACAACACATTAATATCGATTAGGTCAGAACTGGCTAACTCAATAGTCAAGTCCTACATAATACATAGTGTAGAGAACGGGACTCTATCTCGGGATTTTTGGTTTTGCCATTAAAAACTAATAATATGATTTTTGTAGATTATCGGTAAAAAGAGTTGGATTAAAGTACACTAAATTTGAATTTTGATCCGGTTTTATTTGGTATAATGTAATGAAACAATGTTCTTACTAACAAATATTATCTCAAGTTAGAGTTCCTTTGGTCTGGTTTGATTTATATCTATACTGATTTGCTACTTGTTATGATTTTTTAACAACGGCTTGATAATTTTGTGACAATTTCAGCAATGAAGGTAGAACATAGATCTGACAAACGACATGTCTTTCACCATCTCCCAAACAATGCTCAAGAGCATCATCATCCACAAGGGCCAAACCAATCATCTTCCTCTGCCGCTGACACGGACCAACATAATGATCATCATCAGCACTATGTACCAAAACACCAAGCAGATGAGATGAGACCGGAGCCACCACCACCTTCGAAGCTAATCCATGCACATTCCATTGCTTCGGCTCAGCCAGCGGATTTCGCGCTTAAGGAAACAAGCCCGAATCTCGGTGGTGGAAGAGTCGTGGGTGGGCGTGTTATCCACAGAGACAAAACCGCTACAAGTACTTATGATCTTGTCGAGAGAATGTACTTTCTCTATGTCCGTGTGGTCAAAGCTCGTGAGCTTCCTATAATGGATATAACAGGAAGTGTTGATCCTTTTGTTGAGGTAATTAAGTAATATGTTGGTTATTAAATCATAATTTGTTTTAATTTCGAGAACAAAATTAAAAACATTTTATTGGCAGGTAAAAATAGGAAATTATAAAGGAATCACAAGACATTTTGAGAAGAGACAGCATCCGGAATGGAACCAAGTGTTTGCATTCGCGAAAGAGCGAATGCAAGCCTCGATG
>OVAF01004190.1:0-10509 GCA_900406245.1 Odontarrhena argentea
GGAAAAGAGTGTGTGTCGATCGACACAATGGTTGTATCGATCGACACATATCGAGTTATGTCGATCGACACAAGGAGTTGTCTCGATCGACACAAGCTACGGATCTGGGCTTGGGCTTGGGCTTTTAGGGTTTCTGGAAGTGACACCACTATATAATGATGTGGTGATGTCACGAGTTGATTATCAGTTTTTCTCTGAAACCTAAAACCTGAAAGATCAAGAACCCTAATCTCTTCTTCCAGNCGAACTAGCATTCCTATTCTTCAGATTCGTATGAGTGTGGACTCCAATAGAGGTGCTACATCATTAGTACTGAAGATCTCATTCCGCTGCATCCAAATCTTCAGGTAATCTTTCAGATCTGGGAATCTAGATTCTTCTTCAGAGATCCTAGGTTAGGAAAACCTGTTAGTCCTTAAGTGGTTAGGATAGATCTGTTTTCCTTCAATCCGATCTCCCTTAGTGCGTCTATGTGTTTTTAACATCGACTATTTCCATGTCGTTAATTAGGTTAGAGAGTTTATCGTCTTCTGATCACTACTACGAATGTGTTACAAGTTGCATGTAAGTTCATTTAAGAGTGCGTGAAAGTATCTTAATGCTTTTATCTTTTGTGTCCATCATCATCTTTTGTCTTTCCCCTAAGTTTTGATACATTTGTCACACCGTTTAGTCTAGAGCTCCAAAAGACTTACGCATAGTCCATTGTCATCCGATCGAACCATTCACCGTATCATCAATCAAACAACCTCTCAGTTTTCAGTCTTGGGCAAGTAATCCCTAATGGGACAGCATAAGCTCAGTAGAATGTGCAGGAGACCAAGGGTAAATGTAGAACATAGATTCACTGACATGACCTACCTTTTTCTGTAGGACCTTAGTGCATATGAAGTCATTTGGAATGCGAACCAAAAAAGTTCAAGAGCTAGTGTTAAGAAGAATCTCAAGTGTAGGCACCTTCCCCTACATAGAATTTAAAACATTTTGGATATGGGAGTTATCAAGGGAACGTCTCTACTACAAAATTCTTTTAGAGATTGATCCCTGTCTCGAATAACGAGCCTCTGGCCATCAATATTTGGGGGGATCACTGCGGAAAGCCTGGTGAGAGTTTTATCAACAACTTTTTTCATTCTCTCTGCCCAAGTCTTGAATTGGTTAAGAGGAGAGGGTTTCTGAGGAGGGAGATGGGTTGAGGTCACTGTAGAGTAAGCATGAGAAAATTGGGATATCAAAAAGAGAGTTTAAGGGGAAATGAGGGGAGGTGTGAGATGAGGGGGAGGAGAAGGGATAATTTGGGGGTGGGGAAAGAGCCAGAAGGGGGGAGGGTGTCATGGTCAAGTTTAGTGGAGGAAGACAATGACGTTAACGTTTTACTATAACATTTGAGAATTAAGGATTTGAGTTACAATAGAAGTTGGGGAGGAAGAAGGATGCATGTTTAGGGGGAGGTGTAGATTGGAGAGTTTGGAGTGGGGAAGAGATCGAGTAAGAGGAGTTAGGAAGAGAGGTATAACTAGGGGAGAAGGGGGGGGGGGGGGGGAGTCAAGCTGCCTTCAGCCATGGCTGAAGCTAAAACCGGATCTGAATATTGTCTGAGAGAGAACCAGAAATACTTCATTTGTTTCTTTTGTTTTTTTATAAAGATTTTGTTTGATACAATATATTGATATTAGTCAGGGTCGGATCCACCTTATTAATTTATAAAGATTTGTTTATGGCCTTAGTTAGAGATTGGTAATAAACACTATTGTTGGATATCACTTAGTTGTTTTGAATGGACTCAAGTTTGGTTATTTCTTACATCTACCAATTTCTATACTTTTTTTGATGTTTGTGCAATAACTATGGACTCGATTAGCTATGGTTGTAGCTCCGAATTTTTTTGTTGTAGAAAGTGGACTTTAAATTCTTTCACTGTGGCTATTGATTATCATGATGTAAGTTTTGGCTGTGGATTTTAATATTAGAGTTCTAGTTTCTTGGAATTTCTACCTCACTAAAATGAAAATAAATAAGGTTATGGATTTCAAAAATCTTTCTACAACACGGTTAAAAAATTTTAGTGATCTAGATCGAAAAATGATTGTAGAAAATTTCTATAGTTCTTACCAATCACACATATACTTTTGTTTTTATTATATTGTCTTTTTTAAATAGTTTATAACTTTATATAGTGGGGTTTCTCAAGTGAATCTCACGACAAGTTTTATATTTTAATATTTCTTTTATATTCGTTGATATATCTTTTTGTTTCTAGAATGATCTTTTATTTGTAAATTTCAAATATTTTATGGATTACCCATATTACTCATTTGTCTCATATATATATATATATATATTATATACTATGTGTTTGAAACAAATGACACATTAATTATATTTTAAAATTAGTGTGCCATGTGTCAAAATATTTTTTTTTTCCGTTTATCGCAAATTACATATTATAATCTATTATTTTATCACTATTATTTTTTAAGTTTTCAAGATCAATATTAATTCTATTTATATTAAAATATGCTCTAATTTCTTTAGTGCTTATGGCCACTTAAATGATGGGACAGTTTCTATTAGTAAGGGCACTACGCTTAAAATACTAAAACATTTCCAAGTTTTTTTCAGTAAATATTTTTTAATAAGATATCTAAGCTGATAACAAGAATATCAAAAGTAGAATAAGATGCTTTGGTTTTATTATTAATAATATACTTTATTGTTTCTCTCTATCGTCTACATTTACTAGAGAGACCCATCTAAATAATGGGATGAATGAAAAAACTGGTAAGACATTGAATCATTATCTGTAACAAAAGAGTTTATCATGGAGAAAGCCTAAGATTAAGTCTTCTCAGCCAAATAGAGTGAAGCATCATATGCATGACATCATAAGGCTGAGCAGGACGATTCAACACGAAATGTTGCTTCACTTCTAAGACTCTCTTGTACATCTTCAAGTATCTTACAAGAGATACACTCTTTAAAATAGTTTTGATCTCTGATATCCTAGAAACAGGAATTTGTATGGAGAATGAATCCCAATTAAGCACGTCGCTGAACGGCAACGAATAATTATCGGATATGATCACGGGTACACAACCAGCGTATATGGCCTCAACCTCTCTTGGACTAGCGACCTCCCAACCACTAGGACATAGACAAAACTTACTCATTCCCATTAGTTTAGTATAGTCTTTTCCTGGAGGAAGACGCTCGTAAACTTGTACTTCTTCATCCTTTTCTTTCCAATGTTTGAATAAGATCTTTCGAATATCACCGTGTGTTCTTCCAGCAAAAAATGCGAGTATAGACCGATATCTTGGTGACTTTCCAAGAAATGAAGGACCCAGTTTACCTTTAGGAAGGTAGATCTCGGGAATGGATACATCTATGTTTGGTCTGAATCCTTCTGAGGTGTTAGCATTGCAAAGTCCCCTTATGAATTTTTCAAACATCTTTGGATTCCCATCAATCACGTCAGGTGCCTGTATACATCAAAAATGTAAACTACAAATATTTATATACCTCAATACATGAATAGAAAAAAAATGCGTACCCAGTCGTGGCATGATACCATAAAATGGTCGCCTCCCTGGCTTCTGTTCCAGTAAGGATACTTATTAGCAATAATGGAAACATAATCTTCTATAAGGCGGTGTAGGCGCGCCCGGGAAAATCCGTCGACAGAGGTGACGGGCTTGTAGACGAAGTGGATCACTTTGGCGACACTAAATGGTAAGAAGAAAACATGTGCTTTATCTGGGTGATATGTCCGGAAATGGCTTCTACTCTTTGGATCTTCAACGCACATTTCGTCCATGAATTGTCCTTCTATACCGTAAATGTCATTCACGGGGCCGTCATGAAACAACGGAGCCTCCCCCTCAGTGTATGTCCACACCTTAAAACGCTTTATCATTTCTGTGTGACTCCTGCTTTTTTTAATGTTTATAAAAGTGTCAGATCAAAGTTTATTTCTTCCAAGTATATATGTAGTTTTTTTTTTTTTTTTTTTTTTTTTTTTTTTTTTTTGCTTTTTTAATATAAATCAACTGAAAACGGTGTACGGTGCGGTTTAAATACTAAAAACGATTACTTTGAAGCAATGTGGTTCGTATGAAAGAAATGAACAAAAAATATGGTTTTGTGGTTAAATATAAATGGTAAATTTTTTAAAAAAAATTACCAAACCTAGCTCTATAAACCGCATCATAAGGTCGCCATACAAGAACGTTATGTTTTTTTATCAATTGATTATGTTTTGTTAATAAAGTAGCAAATGATCTCCAAATGCTCGNTAAAAAAATTACCAAACCTAGCTCTATAAACCGCATCATAAGATCGCCATACAAGAACGTTATGTTTTTTATCAATTGATTATGTTTTGTTAATAAAGTAGCAAATGATCTCCAAATGCTCGCATACTCTGTATTCTCATATATAATTTTTACAGAGCATACACCTGTCAAATTTTGAAAACTAAAAAGAAATTGTATAATAAATTTATTCTGTTACATAACATCAAAGCATCTTTAGATTAAAACTTACTAGTTTCAGTTAATTACTAATATTTCTATGTTCTTTTTTATCCTAATATAATATCATAATATAATACAATTTAAATATGAAATAATTAAAACGCATGTTGTAGTTAACAACTATAATACATACGTAATGCATAACATAAAAAGTAAAAAAAAAAAAAAAAAAAAAAAAAAAAAAAAAAAAAAATTGTTACATAACATCAATATATATTGAATTCAACTTTAATATCTACATTTTTTTATATTACTTTTTTAAGTCTATATTATAATAAAATCTATTTTAATTTTTTTTATTAAAAAGATGTTATATTTATAAATATATTTTATAAGTAAGCATTATTATAAATAGAATTAAAGTAATTAATTTTTCAATACCATAAAAAGCTGATAAATATTATCATTTATCATTTAAAACTGTAATAATACTTAGTAGTACTTTGATATAATAAAATGTTAGGATCCACAGTAATATGTAGGTTAATAATGTAGAACATAAATATAAAAGTGTATAGATGTAAAGTTAGATTTTGAAATTGACAATCCATATAATTTTGACTTGTGTAATTAGATTATATATTATTGACACATACAAATAAAACTTATATGAACGCCTATCTTATTCATTACATTAAATAGTAAAAATAAATGATATATTATTCATAAAAAATATATTGATATACACAATTTAGATCTCGAAAATTGAAAATCTATATAATTAATGATATATGCAATTAGTTCTATATTTCAACCCACATAAATATTTAAAATGTATTTTAATACCATATCTTAATCATTATATATAAAATAACATGGGAATTTTTTATTTTGAAGTGTAAGTCCCAAAAATACTATCATAAGTTTTATTTTCAAATATACTTCTTAAATTTTTAGTTTTCCAAAAATACCACAAAAGCCAATTAAAGTTAAAATTATTAAAACTAAACCCTTACTCCACAAAACTAAACCCTAAATCTATATTAGTGAAACCAAACCCAAAAATTAAATTATAAACTCTTAAAAATCATTTTTAGTGTTCGCGGTATTTTTGGAAACAAAATATGAAGTAATATTTTTTGAACTAATACTTCAAAGTTTGGTATTTTATGAACTATCTCTAATAACAAATCATTTTATCACTATGTAAATTTACAATACTTTTATCTTCTCCAACTTATTTGTTTTTGTAGTGTAATATAAGAGTTTTAAAATATGAATCATTTTTCTTTTTGTGTTAGGACATCTTTTTGTCGTTTTTGATAATTGATATTTAGGATATATATATATATACATATATATATACATATATATATATATATATAAATTTTTCATTTTCCATTTGTATAATTTTTTAGTATTGACACTTGTCACAATGTAAATGAACAAAAACACATAACACGATCGATCTGGTGAGTTATAATTATGTCACGTGTCAAGTTCACATTAAACACATTTAGTTTTATATAATTTTTTTCCGTAATGTGACCCGAGTAATTAGAAATATGATATTTTTCTTTTGTTTGGATATGTTTTTATCTTTTCCATAACTCTGATTTAGAATCTAATTTCTCTATATATCTTTTTGTACATATTGCACTTTTCATAATTTAAATTTAATAAATACACATGGTAAATTTGTTAAATTATAATTCTGTCACGTATCGAGCTCACAGCGAGTACATTCAGTTTTATGTGATAAAATTATGATAAAATAATAACTTAGTTAAACATCAATTAAAAAAGAAAATTTATTTCAAAACTCATGTAAATATTTATACATAAGTTATGTAATGGATCAGAATAACTATACGAAAAGATATCATACAATTCTGTTGTAATTTAACATCAAATTATTCATCACATTGCAATCACTTAAACTAATATATATTAATCAAGGCATATATTTATAAATATATATTGCCGAGGTTGCTTATTAGTACTATTTTTCCTACTATGAGCCACACCGATCATAGCCTAAATTCGAAGGATATATGGTCCCGGTGGACCAAAAAAAAAGAAAAAAGATATATGGTCCCGATGCGTACATAAAATATACATCACATTACTTCTATCAATGTCGTTGTATAGATACTCAATTTAATCAGGCATAGTTAATGATTTAAACCTTTTTTTTTATAGGAGTACTTTTCAATTAACGAGCTAATTGACAGAGAAGTGATTAGAAAAATCCTTCTTATACGTAAAAGTGGTTTAATATTGAATTCAGATATATTATACTATATGTAAGCTTTAGAATGGACAGAAAAAAAGAGAAAGTAAGAGAATATAAGGTTTACTTAAAAGAGAGGCAACTCACTGGAGGCGTTAAAGTTGCGTATTTGTTTTTTTGTAACTATAGTTAATGGACTCCGTGATGATGAAATCGATGTGATTTGCACGTGAAAAAGATGAAAAAATGAATACTCCAATAACGACTTCAAGAGCGACAAAAGAAAATTTAAAACTATATGTCAAATATGGCTGTAAACAGTGGTACCACCCAAGGGCTATATGATATTTTGACATAAAATAATCTTTATTCTCATTTTTTTTAATAGAAAAATCAGACCATTAGAACATGTGCAGTGGATTTTTTTTACTAAATCTTATAAAAAGCTATAAACAAATAAATAATGTTAAATAATTTTGAGAGATTTTAGATTCTCTCCTTATTTTGAAAATCTCATAATATTTTAATATTTACTCAATTTTAAAAAAATAATTTTTCAAAAAAAAAAATTATGTTTTAAAAAGATGAATTTTCTCTTATTTTAATGTAGAATTGTTAATTTAAAACATAATAATTAAATTTTAAAAATTACAATTAATTTAGATTAATTAAGAAAATACTTAATATTGAAAAATTACGTATTATTAATAATTTTTTAATATGTGTGAAAAATTCAAAATATTTAATTTTTTAAAACGGAGAGAGAATAATATTTTATTTATGAATAAATTAATAATTTAGGTTGAGATTCTCTAGTAAGAGACTTCCATTGCAAAAGGTTGTAGAGTAGTGTAAGAAAGTGTACCAAATTAAGAAAAAGAAATAGAAACTTAACTGATGAAAGGCGGCAGGGTTTTTGTAGAGGGAGCTGGTGTAGTTTTGTGTGGAAATAGCTCTTTTAATAGCTGCTCTTGCTTTCGCCAATTCTGCTTCTATTTTCTCTAACCCACTTCTTTTCTATATAAGTCAAGTTTTAGGAAGAATAACTTTTGGTTAAAAGCAAAAGAAAAAAGCAAATCGAATTTGTAACGAAAACAAAGTTTATACGTTACCTTGATATCAAGTCTTTTACTTGGAGATATCTTCTTTTGGTTCTGTTGATCAGAGGAAGANATCTAACCCACTTCTTTTCTATATAAGTCAATTTTGAGGAAGAATAAGTTTTGGTTAAAAGCAAAAAAAAAAAAAAAAGCAAATCGAATTTGGAACCTAAAAAAGAGTTTATACGTTACCCTGATATCAAGTCTTTTACTTGGAGATATCTTCTTTTGGTTCTGTTGATCAGAGGAAGAAGAAGAAGAAGAAGAAAGACTAGTGTTTCTTGTGTTGTTCTGTCCGAGAAGAGACAGAGTAGGAGGATCAGAAGGAGGAGGACCAGAAGTAAGAGACATGTGTGTTATGTTGTGTTCTTCGACAAGAGACAGAGACAAAGGAGGTGGAGAAGAGGAGACAGAAATCGAGAACTGGTTTTTGTAATTGATGAAAGCCTTATTAGAGGGCTTTGTGGAAGAAGAGTGAAAGAGAGATCAGGATCAAAATCAGAAACACAGACAAAAGGATTAACAAAGAAAGAGAGCATCTTCTTGATCTTAAAGCAGCCATGGATATGTTTGGTTTCTTTTTTACTTTTTAGAGGAAGACATATGAGAATTTTTGAAATGGGATCAGAGCATGAAAGAAAAGTCTAAAAGCTTCTGTGTCATGTGACTCATGTCTCTGNTGTGTAGAAGAAGAGTGAAAGAGAGATCAGGATCAAAATCAGAAACACAGAGAAAAGGATTAACAAAGAAAGAGAGCATCTTCTTGATCTTGGAGCAGCCATGGATATGTTTTAGTTATTTTTTACTTTTTAGAGGAAGACATATGAGAATTTTTGAAATAGGATCAGAGCATGAAAGAAAAGTCTAAAAGCTTCTGTGTCATGTGACTCATGTCTCTGTCTTAATCAAATTAGTGGGAGAACGAAGTTTTGCTTCACCAAGCAACTTGTTCTTGTTTTCTTCTTCATATTTCGTTATTTAGAATTCAAACAATTAATGCATTCATTAATTAATTCCTTTTATTTATTCAATATAAACATATACGTCTAGTTTACTCTAGATCATTTTATGAATGTGACATCGCACCCTCATAATTTAGAATAGTATATATGCACCAACTTATAATATTTTGGGAGAGAAATTACAAGGTGCGTTTTGTCCAAGGGAACAAGAATGTTCACTTGGTCATTCTTTTAATAGATCTAATATCCATTATTGTATACAATACAAGTTTCTTGTGGGATACTATGTTGTTTTATATTTTTATGATTTTCCACTATATTACAAGTTTCACAATAGTATGCATGATTATGATTTTGAACAGTGCACATCTAAAAAGATGTTGTCAATCCAAATCATTCATCACAATTACCAATCGAACCATAGTGAGGAAAAAGCCTGCTCATCAATTCATAGACACAGGAATACCCACTTAAGAATTAAAATATATATTCAAGAGCCAATATTCCCACTTATAAATATCACTAAATTATCATCATGAATTATGAATAATTCCTTACCTAGATTGAAATTGTAACTGTCACTTCTTCTTAATATAGTTACTATAACTAAAGATCGAACCAAGCAAGGTTTTTGAAAATACATTATGAAGGCTACGATGTTTCGGCTCTCTATCATAAAATAGAAATGGCAGGATTGTTTATGATTATGCTGATAAGCATAAATTTTTCAAAAGATGTTTTATCGAGTCAAAAGGTCAGAAAACAACTTTGGTGAATTAATACGTATAATGTAAAAGGTAAGATGTGTCTAGGAATTACATTTTTTGTGATTCAAATGTACATTTCAAGAAAACGGGTTAATTGTCACCACAAAATGTCACTGCATTTATAGTGACAATTATTTGCGACCATACTGATATTAAATTGCGTCTTTAAATCCACCAAAATTAAGGGGTGGCAAAATTGTCTCAAAAATGCAACCGAAAAATATAGTCTTAATTTCGTGGCAAATTTGCCACTGAAAAGTAACTATATTACCACGATAAAGGCAGTCGCAAATTTGTTGGTTGAAAAGCAACTACAGTGCGACTACAACGCAGCCAGAAATATGAGGTGAGAAAATTGTGGCAAACCTTTTTGCCACCGTTTTGAAACTCTATGATGTAGTGGGTCAGTAGTTGCAATTAATGATATCCAAAAGAGACATTTACCTCGTGAGGGTTAGGTAAATCTCAAGAGAACTGTGGCGGACATAAAACCAAATGATGAATTCCAATGCCACCAATCTTCTTCAGATCATTAGTAGTTTAATTAATTATTGATCGTAATTCAAGCTAAATATATTGTACGTATTTTTTTGGTTTTTAATCTTTTTTTATCCAAGATAAAACTTGACACTCTTGAATGTTTAAACTTAACCATGGAACTTTATATATAGGCACAAAAGATGACCAAATAAAAATATTACAAAACTTGACACAAAATGGAAAATTGAAAATTTTGTCAAGGACTGAAATTGCCACTAATATGCAACTCCTTAGAATTGCTATATTACTTTCACACGAGTACAATAATTTGATATGTATAAGTGACTGCCATGCAACTATATTTGAGTTTACAAGTTCTTTGAAATATTTATCAAAAAAATATTTGATTCCATCCAAGATTGATACTTTTTACTTATATATTACCTATGAATTTAACTTTGACAACTCAAGAAAACAAATTTTGAACTTATG
>OVAF01004191.1:0-10507 GCA_900406245.1 Odontarrhena argentea
TCCAAGAACTTATCTGAAGTCACCAGTTCAAACACTTAGACATTTTCTCCTGGGCTAAGAAGTCAAGTGGGATATTAACGCCTTCACTACGGCCCGTGGATCAAGCCCATCTCAACGGAAACATCCTCGACGCCCATCTTGCCGACTTAGCTTCAGGAGAAGGTTCTGGAACCTTCCAGAGAATATACGCTACATAGCAATCTTTCCTTTTTTCTTAGATTCTCCTTTATTTTAGGCCGACCTAAGGCCCTTGCACTCTTGTATAAATAGTCCCTCAATTCGTCAGAATGAGGGGAGAGAGAAATCTTTACTCACAAACTCCCGGCAACTTTGCTGACGAATAAAGCTCTGACTTTCAACCTCTTTGTTCTTGAGTTTTTCCCGCGAAAGTTGACGAATCCCTTAAGAAACCCTACAAATTCTTGATTGCGGATTTTGACATCCACAGCGGGACAGACCAAAAAAAAATTAAAAAAATTGGTCCCCGGCCCTTTCACGATTCTTCAGTGACAAAAGGAAGAAACGAACCATAAGTTAAGCCCTTAGAAGATTTCCCGAGGAAGAATCCTAAGTTAAAACCCGATGCATGAAGAAAGCGTTGTGTTGGATTCCGGCGATTCTTTCGGCGAGCCACTTCTCTTCGTCTTCTACTCCGGTCACCGTCCTCATCTTGTGTCAGCAGTTTTTTTTTTTTTTCCAGTTGGGCTCACGAATAATAGAGTTTCGATTTTATTTATTTATTCTGGTCTTTGTTTAAATCAATCATCTCACAATCTCGAACTGAACGAGATATTGGATTATTTTTGCATTTTTAAAAAATATATCAAAAATCTTCCATTGAGGAGATTAGATCCATGATTTATCTTCTTGGTGTATTTAGTTGGCAACAGAAATTTTTTGTATATTATTCAAAGTATTTTTTGAGATGTTAAATTTGCTCAAACGAGACATTTTGTTTGATTACAAAATCAAGACTGAAATATTCAATAAATACAGTATTTATGATATCTTCAAGTCTTCATGATAATCTTCAAGTACGAAATGACCAATGTTACAATCCTATGGCACTTGTGTTTAAAAGACAACAAACATTGGATACAGAGGTTATACAAAGTGTGAGATATAGGGTCATATCAAAATTGGGTTACATCAAAATTGTTGGTGTCACTGTACATGTGTTAGGTCTAAAGATAGACTGGAAAAATCAGAACGGGACTGCATACGGTAAAGAATAAATTCCGACTTCGGGCAGAAACTGAGCTCTAGGCCAATAGGAAACTTCTCCAGCCTTGTTCTGCAAAGGCATGCATGTTCATGTCTTGGACTGCTGCTCTGGAGTTGAGCTTTTGTGTCCTTTTTCCAAAGAGCCAATCATCATCATCTTTAGATGAATCAATCTCCAAGGCAGGGAGACAAAGTGAAGGTGTGGATCCCAATTATCAAACAATACATTGTATCGATCTTCTTTACTCGGCCTGTGTTTCTTTCTTTTCTTTGACTCGGCTAAAGCAACCGCAGATGTTGATAGGAGATTCTCTTCAGGCTCGGATACTTCCAAAGACGGGACAGAACTAGGCACAGCAGCTTGTGCTCGTCTCTGGGTTTAACTTAGCTAGGGTTCGTCGCTGAAGAATCAATCGGGTTTTAACTTAGGGTTCTTCCTCGGGGAATCTTCTAAAGGCTTAACTTATGGTTCGTTTCTTCCTTTTGTCAGTGAAGAATCGTGAAAGGGGGACCNAGACACAGAGTCGGGTTGAATCTGGGTTTGGTATTGAATTTTGGTTTAAGGGTATGATGTCGGTTTAAAAGTTTAATTTTGGTTTAAGTTCGATTTTAACACGGTTTAGAGACGGGTTAAATGAAAACCGTCAAAATTAAACAATTATGTGGTTTAAGCCCGAATCAAAGATTTATGTGTTGTTTAAAACCGTTAAAAAAGTTTTGTGTAGCTCAAGAGAGAGGTCAAAGTTTCGTGTGGCCAGAACCAGTTTGCAAAGTTTCCGTGTAGTTATACCCCATCTCCTCCCGTGGATCGACACCTAAACTATACTACGACAACTAGTTTATCGGTAGTTTGGTTCAAGGTTTTACAAATTTTATTTGATAAATCGAACCGAAACAACGAAAACTTATCGGCATATCAACGAAACCGCCGAATCACAGTGGGAATCGTGAGAGACATTTTTTAAACTATTTTTGTTTCTCAAGTTTCTCAGGCGCTTTTTTTTTTTCTTCTTCATTCGCGAAAGAGACTGACAAAAAAAAAGAAAAAAAAAAAACTCTTCTTGTCCCTAGTCTTTCCCTCCTCTCGTCGTAGTCTCTCTCCTCTCGATGTGGTGTGTCTCCTCTCGCTGTGGTCTCTGTCTCCTCTCGTCGTGGTATCTTTTCTTGATGGAGTCTTCCCTCGCCGGCTTCGCTACTCTCGCTGGTCCCAAGTTCCCCTCACCGGCTTCATATCCCTAGCCGGCTTAGCTTCTCTCGACGGCAACAACACCGGGTTCCTCTCCGCGTCGCTTCATCTCCTGCCAAACATCTGATATCACCGAGCCAAACATCCTTTCTACTGAAACGATTGAACAGGTTAAGACAAAAGCCCTGTTCTTTTACCAACTCAGAACGTCATTATCCTCATCCAGGATGTCTGAGTTCTTTTCAGATTGGCTCACATTGAGCATAAAACAAGCACGTCACTTGAGAAACCTAATGTTTTCATTACTTCTGGTACAGAAAAGTGATGTATCTTTATGTTCTTCTTAGAAAAATGAGTTGCTTCCTTGCTGAATTCGCTTGTGTTTCAGATAGATTAATTCGTCATATTTCAGGATTAGTGGACCCTTTAGAGCTTTTGGCAAATATATTGAAGTGTAGATTAACAAAATCAAATGTGAGGCACAGAGTCGGAAAGGAATAATAGAGGAAAACTGGTTAGGAGAATACAATCATGTAAAATTTCCTTGTGAAGTTGGTAGAACAGGTTTAGTTGAGGATGTAACTGAGAAATTTCCTCTTTGGTTACAGGATGAAACTCGGTATAACACTGGAAGAGGTGGACATGTAAACCTCAAGCGCGCAGAACAAGCTCGGATCATTGTAAACAAGATTCCATGTATGTTTTTATCTCTTGTCTAGTAGAGATTCAGATGAGAAACTTGAGCTTATGTTATCGTCTTGTTTATTGTTTTTATGTAGCAATGGTTGACACACAGAAGTCATTTATATATGATGGTGTAAGTAAAAGTAATTTTAAAGTAGACACTGTCTAATTTAAACCAAAGCTTTCTCCTTTGATTATGGTTATTGTTTTCATTAGGTTCAATTGGTATCCATACTTGAAGAATACAAACTGACAAGAAAACAACAGATCAAGATGTTGCATCACTATGGAAAGCTTTTGAGATTGAACTCTCTCGATCTAATAATGTGACTAACGAAACGATCTTGCAAGAGAATAACTTGTGTGTACAAAACGTAAAAGGTTTAAAGGACAAGATCTTACAAGTTGCACATAAGTTTATATTCTCAATCCACCCGGAAAATCAAAACTGATTTGCGCATGTATTATCAATGGAATGGGATGATGCAGTCACGGAAATATGATTGACAACTATGGCTCATCAACAAAAGATTCAAGTCGAGCCAACATTTTCAAAGTGTTTCTAAGATTATCAAATCAGGGATATATCAAGAAGGTGTCTAGATACAAAGAACCAATCTAAATGAATGCTAATTGCTCCACTTCGATCATACATTGTCAACAAGGAGAGTGACTTGAGTCCAACCTTGTTGATCCATCTTCTCAACTCAACCATACTTTGTCTCTACAAGGAGAGTTACTTGAGTCCAGCCTTGTAGATCCATCATATACCAAGTGAGAGCAACCCCGGTTGAATCTTACATCATGGGATGAAGTAAGATGTAGCACATTGTGTAGCCCAATGCCCGATCGTCAAAATGGTCAAAGTATAACGCAAACTATGTAGTCGGATCCTTCAAGGTTTACCTTACCATAATAGAATTGGGATATGATGACTATGGACTTTGTCGTCGGATTACCAACTACGACTTGTAGGAAGCCATCTAGTTGATTAAGGATCGACTCACTGATAACGATGTTTATATGCACCAGGTATCAAATAAATTTATACCCGATTATGCATACCGAAATTAATCGATGTAGTATAGATGGGATCGAATACATGCAAATAAGGAATGAACAATCTAGACTAGTAATACAATGCAAATAAGTAAATATGACAGATATGAAGGATGAATAGAAGTAATACAAATGGTCGAGGGATGAGTGACAAGACGATTGTGATTCCAAGTAACGAAAGAAGTGAGTGACCAAGTAACGAGAGTAATGATGACAAGTGATGAGAATAACAAGTAACTAGAGTGATGATGATAAAATAACAGTTGCAGAGATGATGAGAAATGATGTAAACAATAATAAGACACCAATAAGATCTAAGCAGGTTTGATATAGCATAATTGAAGTAGTAGACTCTCGGCTTAGTGTTGAGCGGAATCTTTGCATGGTGTCGATCGTCACTGATCTGAGGTGGGTGTCGGACGACACCATAATGTGGTGTCGGTCGCTACTGCGCTCTTAGTTTTCTAGTTCTTGAATTGAACACATGTGTTGGATCCATAAACTAATCAAAGGGGCGTTTATGGATCCCTTCTCAGTCTTACTAAGTATTTAATCAAGGGGCGATACCAGTAAGACCAAGGAAGCAATAGGTAGTTAAAAAAAAAACCTCATAAATAAAGAGATCAATTCATAATACTAGCGGTAATCCATCTATTCAGCTATTCACGCCTATGATTAGACCTTGATGTGTCATAATCAAGGATCCTAAGACCTTTCACTTGAGGGTGTTACTCTTTAGATTAGTATCAAAAGATTATTTTTGGTGGAAGATGGCATAGAGACCAGATCCCTCTAAAGAACATCATGAAATACTCAAAGCAATGCCTACATGATTAAACTAACCTACTACTAGTGGAGGCACGAGCTAGGGTAAAATTGTGTCATCAATAAGATTCATGATGTGAATCAACCGATTAAGGAAAGTTGTCGATTCTGTCTTCGGGTGAGTGTCGATCGCCATCATGGTGTGGTGTCGGTTGCCACTCACATAATATCTTCATGGAAACTCCGTTTAGAGTGTCGGTCGCCACTATTGTTTGGTGTCGGTATTCATTTCTCGTTCCGTTTCTTTGTGAAAAACATTGATTTCTCCAAAAGTCCACCAAAAATCTCCAACACGTACTTTTATCTTAAAATGCTCTTATATGTTAATAATACAGGGAAAATCCCCTAAAAAGATAGCTACAACAAGTGTAAAAGAGGTTAAAATAATGGTGTATCAAATCCCCGAGACTTACAAACAAAGACAAAATAATAAGTTAAGGAAATAAGTTTGAAAACTTGAGAACTCACCATGATGCCGACATCCAGGGGCGGATCCACGTACGTTTTAGGCGGTGCAGTTGCACCGGGTGAAAACAAAATGTTTGAATATTTATCAAACAACATGATTTATAAAGTGGCACGGTGGTAAGAGGTGCACCCCTAAAACCATGAAGTCTTTGGTTCAATTCTCTTGTTGTGCAATTTTGCACCGGATTAAATTTTATCCTGGATCCGCCACTGCCGACATCTCAAGAATGACGATTGACACCACACCTTAGTGGCGGTCGGACACAAAAATAGTAATTTTCCTTTAACGGTTGATTCGCATCATGAAACTTTTAGAGGATACCTTTTTATCCAAGCTCCTGTCTGCACCTATAAATACTCACTTTTAGATCTTTGTATCAATAATCAAGCTCTAGGTTCCAAACCTTTATTTTCTTTTGTTACTTTGGTTCGTCACTTATTACAAGCAACTACTTGCACCAAATATAAGTATTATAGTTTTTCAATAATTTTGAAATACATAAATATATTGGTTAATAATGTATTCGTCGCACCCTATATAAAAAATGTATATAATGAATATCATTCAGTGTACCGTTTTAAAGATATATAAGCCTTACCGATCTTAAACATTTATTTATACTAGGGATATATTTACACGTTGCACGAATATAAGTATTGCGTGTATAATAATATGCAATGTTTTGTAACTATTTTATATTGTTTGGATAACTCAAGGTTTGTACCTAAGTCTAAACATAATATAAAATGAAAAATCAGTTTTTTAATTTAGTTAATGAGAGACACCATAAATTATAATATAACTAGTAAAAGTCCACGCGTTGCGTGGATGAGATTATAAAATTGACATAGTAATATCTATAAAAGATCATAGTAATATTTTGACTAAATCTTTCATAAAATTATGTAAAATTTGTATTGTAATATAAGTTTTAAGGAATTGTTCATATATTTTTACAGTTAATGAGTAAAATTAATAACGAAGTAAATAGAGGGACTAACACAAAAATAATTAAAAATAGATGTGCCACATGACATCTTCTCAAAGATAGTTGTAGAAGAAACCTTAGAATTTTCATTTTTTTATTGAGTTTTAAGGTTTTAGGGTTTATATCTTAGGGGTTTAGGGTTGTAAACATTTTTTGGTTTAGGATTAAAACCTTAAACCCCTAGATTCTAAACCCTTAAATTCTATAAAATATTGAAAAACATTTAAAAGTATTTAAAAAAAATATATTCTGGATAACGATTGATTTTTTTTTCATGTACAAAAAAAGAAAAAGTGGGTATATGTGATTAAGGGTAGATTCATAATAAGATATAATATGATATGCGATTGAATATTTATTTTTGTTATTTTGTGGATAACATTTTTTGGAAAGGTTTTTGGGGAAAATATCGAGATAGTTGTTTGAAAATGAGTAAGATATTAATAGATATTTTTAAAGAAAATAAAATTGGATTAATGAAAATCTTATTTAGTTTAGGTATGTGGCAAAATTTTGCCTATCATAATTTTTGTTTAAAAAAACTTTAGAAAGATCGGAAAGTTGGCCAATTTATATTTTTCTTATAAATTTCTTAAAACAATGGTATGTTGCTGCACATATGATAAAAAATTATGATAAGAATTTTATCTAGTGTACAATCACAATATCTTGGCCAATTTAATTTTTTCATAAATTTTTTAAAGCAATGGTATGTTGCTGCACATATAAAAAATATTATGTTAAGAATCTTATCTAGTGTACCATTTCAATATCTTGGCCAATTTATATTTTTCATAAATTTCTTAAAGTAATGGTATGTTGCTGCACATATGAAAAATATTATGTTAAGGAGGTGCGTAGTTTGCATTCGGTTTTATGTTGATGATTAAGAAAATATATTAACAAATAGAGGGACTGATAAATAAAATTTAAAACTACATGGGACACGTGGCAGCCCCTCAGAGAGAGTTGAGGAAAGAAAGCCTACTTTATTATATAAGATATTTTCAATAAAGTTTACTTTCCTAATAAATACTTATAAATCATTTAAATATATTTTTGTCAAAAAAATGCAATATGTATTAATTTGGGTTCAAACCCACGTGGTGACACAGTGACAACACTAGCACAAACCGCTAACTTACAAGTCATGGTCAATAATGTGTCCTTTTCTTGATGGAGTTTTTTGTTTTTAGTTGACTCAACTTTATTACATTACTTTCTTTTTTAGTTGAAAGTATTTGTAAATTACTTCTATAGTAATAAATATATATATATATATATATATATATATATTATGTTTCATTTTAATTATTCATTTATTTTATTTTTGTTAGGCTTTAATGTCGTATTCATTATTTCTTATATTTATTATTTTAGCTATTATTTAAAATTTGTATGTGACTATATATATATACTTACATTTATAACAAATGAGTTTGAATATTGCAATTTGACACAATACGGTTTGTAGTTAGACTGATGGTTTGAATAACATTGTTTTCTTGCATTGGAATTTCCATATCTATTTGGAAAGATTTTTTGTAAGTAGTACTAATGTTATTTCATCTTCTTCATTTGTGTAACATCTTTTATAAAAATAAATAGTGAAGAGCTAGTTTTTCAACAAAAGAAACAAAAAAACAGTGAAGAGATATTTTAAAGAGTCTTCCAACCAAGGAGGTGGTGTTTTAAAACATATATACAAAAAGTATATTGTCACAACCCTATTTCATCTTCTTCCATTTTGATTTTTTTAAAAATATGTACAATTAAGTGTACAATATTATATTATGCTATAATTTTTTTTTTAATGAAACATGTGAATTAGTTTAGCATGATACACCAATTTTGTTTTTTTATCAAACGAAAAAAAGTGTCGGTAGCAATTATAGAAAAGCCACATGACAGCTTCTCGTACCTCTGTTCAAAAGAAACCTTACTATTATGTATAAGATTTTATTTTGCTTTCATATTATGTACAGATATAAGTGTTTTCCTTCTCATCTTTCTTGCTGTAAGCTCTTCAAAACCATTAATGATTCATTCTCCCAAAATAAATGATCAAGACACAGAAATGTGATTTTAAGTTAAAACAACCTAGTAATTAACAAGGGCAAACGTTGATTATGTTTCTTGGAAACTTTTCATATAGATTGGGTAACTAGTATTGAAAAATAGAAATTTATTAACATCCAAAATATTTGGCCGTAAATGTTGTTAAAGGGAAATATTTTAGGAATACTCTTCCTTTCCTAGCATATAAAAGGGACACTCCCCTTCTTTTCGTTTTTTCAAATTAATAACTAATGTAGGTTTGTAGGACTAGGGTCGTACTTCCTCTCAGACTTAGAGTAAGAGCATTATAATATCATATCCTATGAGCTATTCAAAGCATCAACCTCTAAGCTTTACATGTTATACACTCCCCTTCTTTTGAGAGGAAAATGATACTTAAAGGTGAGTAGGATGGGGAGGATAATTATCGATGATGTGTCCATTCTGGATGAGATAACTAGACCTGCATGTGGCAAAGATAGTGTCATATATCCAAATTTGATTGTTAGACAATTAAAATTTGAATTTAAAATTTAAGATTTTATTGTTTAGATTTGGAGAATTTTAAAGTCAAAACTTTTTTTAGGGTTTATGATTTTAGTGTTTAGGGTTTAAATCCTGGATCATAAATCCTAAAATCCTATAAAACATTTTAAAATATGAATAATGAAAAATTTACTTTAAACCGAAAAAATAAATCTCTAAAGAATGGTAGTTTTGAAAAGTGTACTTTAAAAGTGGTACTTTGAAATTCCCAAAATATCATGTTATCATTAGTTTAAATGTTATCACTAGTTTAAATGTTTACATAGATAATATATTTTTTACTTTGGCATCTAATTTGGCACATGTCAATAATTCGTGCAAGTATTCTTATTTATTTATTTTTATTTTATTTTTTTGGTCACGTTCTTATTTATTTATTTTATTTCTTGACATTTAATGTAATATGTTGGTCCATATTCAACCATAAAAATAATTGTTGGTCCATAGCGAAGGGCCATTCGAATCTTCGGTAAATAAGTGCAGAAAAGAAAGAATGACTCATTTTTTTCAGCTTTTCTTCCGATATTATGTTTCCAATCCATTTAATTTTTTGTTAATCATCAAATTCTTGATCGTAACTCATTTCATTTCTTTTTCTTTTTGTGGGCTCAAATATTCTTTCTTCAGCCGAAAACCTAAAATGGTAAACTACTAATTAAATAAACGTAAATTATTTGTTTTTTTTGGTGTATAATTTAGCTAAACCAATTTATTATTTCAAAACAGATAGATTTGCACTTATTGAAGCTGACGTGCTTATACTGTACTTTTAAAACAAACTAATCTCCATATATATATATACATTTGCAAATTATCAGGTAACAAACCCGGAGAAATGCTCTTAAGTATCATTTGATAATTAGTTTTACAAATATACCACCACAATTAGTTTTTTTTTTTTTTCCTTTTTTTTAAGTGGGGTGATCCAATCTTTATACACCTAACTAATTCTATTAAATATAGTTATCGATTAATTTTTTACGGTGTTTTGTAATAACCCTAAAACGTAATTCCTAGTAAAATCAAACTTAGAGAAATGAATATTATTACGTCAAGGCCCCAATAATTTCACCGCTAAGACAACTTGGCTGTGATTTATACTAGAAATTAGTTAACTCGGTTTTCAAAAAATTTAAGAACTCATATGTATAAACTATAAATTAACATTAGCAAATTTGGCCTAAACGATATAACCTCTGAAACTGTGATAATGTAACTATATATATATAATACATGTAAGAGGAAAAATAAATGGAATTTTCAGTTGCTAACATTTACCTTAACCTGTTTTAAAAATAAAGCATCTATATCAATCCAGTCTTCCTCTTCAAACGGACCTTTGATGGATGAAATTATAGGAGAAACCTAACTATGCTATAACTCAATATTTTATCATAAGAAAAATTAATAATCTTTTACAAAAAAAAAAAAAAAAAAAAAAAAAAAAAAAAAAAAAAAAAAAAAAAAA
>OVAF01004195.1:0-10499 GCA_900406245.1 Odontarrhena argentea
CTTACGAAAACTGCGCTATTATAATGTGCTATGAATGCCTATATTTCTTGTAGTGAAGGTCTTCACAAAGAAAGAGATCAAAGTATGAAGTTTTCTGCAAGATTAAAGCCACCATATAAGTACAAACAGACATAAAACAACACAATGCAATAAAAATGAATAATACAATCAACCACAACTGGGAAAGTTCACCATTTTACTCCTTTCTCATACTGCAGATAGAGCAAAATAACTTTAAGAAACATATCGAATAAGATGGTGATTCTGTGAGCAAGTTAGTATGGTCAAATTCTGGAAAGCAGAATCAAGGTCTTCAAAATGAAACAGACAATGTATGAAGCTTGCTGCAAGATTAAAGCCACCATATAAGTGCAAACAGACAATGTATTTTATACTTCTTTGATAATATAACTTCAACTACACAATGATTACAGCTACGAAAACCAAATATTCACAGATATTATCAACTATATCATTGATGCATTTACACATTGAATTTACACATTGAATTCTGGAATCTATATGTGTGATATAGAGGCATCATCAGGTTTTGACATACCAACATGCACAGTTTACCAACAATACATGTTTAGGAGTCCAGTAAATGAATGGAGTAACCAAGTACCATCATCCGGATAAATGTCGTATTCCCTGTACCATTCTCTCCCCAAGCATAACAATAATCTCAGAACATAAGCAGTGAAATTCATGGAACAGGAGCTTGGGGTATTATATCTCTAAGCATAAGCAGTGAAATTCATGGAACAGGAGCTTGGAGTATTATATCTCTAAACACATACCCCAAAAAGAGAAAGGAACACGAAACCATACCTAAATATATAGAGACTTTTCTGATATCTATCACAAGCCTCCAGGATATCAAGAGAAGTATCACGAATGGAGACATGATCAATCAAGCTCTTAGCAGATTGGTTACAATCCTAAATGAGTAAAACCTGCAAATTTCATGAAGAGGAGCTTGGGGATTTATATCTCAAAACACATACCATTAAAAAATCAACGAAATCAAGAGAGAAAGGAACACGAAATCATACCAAGATAGAGACTTTGCTGTTATCTATCAGAAACGACAAGTCTCCAGGATATCGAGAGAGGTATCACGAATGGAGACATGATCAATCAAGCTCTTAACAGATTGGTTACAATCATAAATTAGTCAAACCTGCGAATTTCATAAACAGGAGCGTGCGGATTTTTATCTCAAAACACATACCATTCAAAAATCAACGAAATCAAGAGATAAAGGAACACGAAATCATACCAAAATAGAGAGTGTTCAGGAATGTATCACGAACCGCAAGTCTCCAGTATATCGATATAGGTCTCACGAATAGAGACATGATCAATCAAGCTCGATTCGTTCCGGAATCGATTGGACATCACGTTTGTCCCAAATATCATATAAACCGAGAATCGAATTCGATCAAGAGAGGTATAGCGAATGCAATGCATCTAACAAAAATCGCCATTCATTTCTCATAAACCTTTTAACTGAATCGCATCTCGTACTCATCGTCTCTGTGAATCGATTTCTCGGAGAAATCGCCTCTTGTAACCCAGAAAACCTAAATCTATCTATTCTCATCCTAGTCAGATATCCCTGAATTACAGCTCATTATCCAGTCATCATTAAAACCTAAACTATTGGCTAATAGCTTGACACCTAGGATTTTTTCACTTAAGTGTAGTCTCTAATAATGGATAGGGGATTGTGGAAGAAGTAGTAAGTTTGTGTTAGTGTCGTTTGCAATAGGAAACTTTTGGAGTAGTTAATGAGACTATAACAAGAGTTATTTCCTTAATCGTACATAGCAATTAGCAAACCCTAATCACTATTAAAAATGAAGTGGGTGGGCCCATAGATACGTACGGACATTTTTGTTGGAGGATCACCAAATTTGGCGTTATCCTTTTTAAAAAAAAAAAAAAAATTTTATTAATATTAATATAATAAAGAGCTCAAGAAAGAATGCAGAGAGAAAAGTATATATTTAGAAGACAAGAAATCGAGAAGAGAGAGAGAGAGAGAGTTACTTCGAGAGCAAAGAGGAAGAAAAGGGGCTCTTCTTCCACATCTGCACCTAAACAAGTTTCTACTAAGGTAATACATAACTACATAATTGTTGTACGTAGGTTTATCTAATTGGTTTCTAATAACCAGTTGATTTTGTAGAAATTCACCATAGGGGATCCTGAGTGGGCAGAGGTAAATATAGTTATACTATTATATTTAGAAACTATGTTCCTGTGATAATGTGTTTGTGACTGGGATATTACAGGATATTCCGGGTGAGTTTACGCACAATGAGAGGACTTGGTACAAGCTGCTAAGTGATGCCATTCACCAAGGAAAATTAAGTAAGCATGTAGATTAATGATGATTGAATTGACTTGTTAACTTTATATAGAATTGTGCTTAAAATACTTATTGGTTACTCAACTACTACAAATGAAACTTCAATTGCCGTAATTAAGTGATAGCAGTACTACAATGATTATTGACATGAAAATTAGTCTAATTCGATTTCCATCTCTCTCTCACTGTTTATATATGGTTTTTATCTTTAAGCCTATCTTAGCTTTTGAATTTCGTGAATATCTGTTCTACAATTTTGTTGTTCAATCCCTCATTGCTAGTTTGACATCTCTTAACCTCAAGGTGTTTGCTGGGCTGTGGCGATTGCCAGATGCATTTAAGCTTTATTTGCGTTGAAAGATATTAACATAGAACTTTCTGCACAACACATGATTAACAATGTCGAGGCAAAAAGTGATAGCAATGGTCACATAATCAAGTACGAAGAGCTCGCGAATTTTTTGAAAATCCAAGGTGTTGTGAAGGAGCACTTTTGTCCCTTCACAGGAAAAATAGAAGAGAATTGTGGCAAAAAGTGTTATTCAGTAAGTCTTCATTGATATTTCTTGTAACTATTTACTTATCTTTACTTTTTTCACTCATTATTTTCCAACATGTTGTTAGGCAGACTCGTGCTACAAGGTAAATGAATTTGCAAGGACCAAGAGAAAACAAGTGAAGGAGGAAGATGTGATTAAGCAGGTGGATAAACGACCTCTAGTTGCTGTTATCGACGCTTACGAAAGATTTGTTCAATATAAGTCTGTAAGTTTGATTCATTTGAACCCCCTTTAAGTACTGTAATTGAACACATTAGAACTGATTACCTATTTTCTTCATGTGGATAATCTGTAGGGAATATATAAAGGACCGCTGAAACGAAAAGATGCATACAAAGGTAGACACGCGGTTTTAATAATTGGTTTTTGGTACAACAGCTGAAGGTGAGCACTACTGGCTCATTCAGAACTCATGGGGCCAAGGCTGGGGGGGAGAATGGTATCGGAAAGATCATACGGAAATGTAGCCGGGAAGATGGAGAGCCCTCATTGTTGCTCAATGTTATAGATATGATGGTATGCGCAAAACTTATGGCTAATATTCTCTGCCTTAAAATTGTCTTTTACTAATTAGATGTTTCTTTTGTAGGTTTTATTCTACTTTGACAACTTTTCTGAGAATATTATTTACATTTTCTCAAAGTTGTTGAGTATGTCTTTCGGTTTCTAGGAATTTGAGGATTTCTTTTATCATAAAGTTGAGAATATCATTTTGTGAACTCCTACAAAGTTGTTGACGAATGCTCTTTTGACGTGTGTGACAAGTAAACAGATTGAACAAGAAAAGGGTTACATACAGATTGGATATTAAGCAATGGATTTCAAATGCGCTCTCAAATGTACTTGTAACTACCTTAAATTTTTAAGGCTGTCTGCAACTTTCCTATTTCTAATTCTATGAATGTTCTGAGAGTTGTATTGCCTTCAGAACAATGCGATCAGGAATTAAAGAACCAAACCTATGACAGGCGAGAAAGGATCATATAACAACACACCGATAAACTTAAGTAGCTCATGAAAATAGAAATAGTATAGATTTAGTCGCAGAAACATCTTTAAACAACTGAAACCAACAATGGGAATATGGCACAAGCCAACTTAAAGGTCAGGATATAGAAGTTCAAGGAACAAGTTAACAACTTTCAAAAACCCTTTCGCTTCGTCATAGATAGTACCACCTTCTTAGCTTCCTCGTCCGTGCATAGATAGATAGATGCATAAACTCGCCGGTGGAAAAGTGCAGAAACCATAACAAATAGTGCGAATTTCCCGTAATTAGTAAGGTGCTGAACTAAGACTTTTCATTCCAACCAGATCAAACTTATATCAAAGAAGCAGTGTGATGATAAATACACCAAGCCAAAGTAAATCTAGGCTTAAGTAATACCTCTCTTAAGATTCAACGGGTTTAGGCCTGCAAGAGAATACTTCAATATCTCCAGGCAAGTAGCGAATCACGGTCTGGAACAATTTGGCCTGGTTACCAGCAGAAGGATCATTGGCTTCAAATGTCATGTAGAGCGTGATTGCAGCAGATGGATGATAGTTGGCTCTCAAAACCTTGACAAACTCCAAGCTAGTACCCTACCATAACATAAGAAATATTCAGAGATATGATCAATCACCAAACAAGAAGACAAGAAGATTTTTACAATATTACTAAAACTAACCGTGTCATCTTTGTAAAAAGAGATAGCCATGTTGCACAACCTGTTGAGCAGCTCTCTGTTAGTCTCAGGCTCCTCAGCAAGGCCACTTTCATCGAGATCCACATATCCAGAACCGAACCAGTGAGTGTGTTTGGAGAAGTCCACATCGAAACCCTGAAGAGAAATCAACATATATAAAAAAAAAACCCATAACAATCCAATCAGTATATAAAATGAACAAGAAGAGATTCTGTAACCTCGCTCTTTGCCCACTCTGCATCAAACTGACGAGACTCCTCAGACAATTCACTCCACTCATCGGAATCATACCCCGTGCAGTCTCGTTTTTCCTCTACTTTCGGACGCTTAGGGGAAGAAGGCTCCTCAGATCTGTCGCTCTTATGCGGTGAACTCATCGCTTAATCGGAGACAGATTACGAACAAACCCTAGGATTTGGGATTTGGTAAAGGAACATAATCTGAAAAATTAATTTTTATTAAAATATTGGATAATTAATTATGCATATATTTGTGACCACATTGATCTATACAGCTAAACTGGCATAGTGCAGTGCATTAATCACGGGTACAATTTAAATGCAACTTGAAACAATTAACAGATGCTTATAATACATATAGAGTAAGAGTCTAATTGCTTACACCAACAGAGTTCTACACAAAGACGAAGCAGAGACACATCCAGAACACCAACATACACCATGTGCATCAAGAACATCAATTACAAACCCTACAAGACTCCAGGACAGTGACACAGAAATCACAATCGGTTCAAAACAAGCCCTAGACCGTTTAATTAACTCGTTTCCAAACCTTAGACACAACCACAACATCACCTCTATAACCCTTAAAGTCGTTCATAATCTAAACCCTAGACATGCATCAGGAACAGAAAGGGAGTAACACAAACCTTGCTTTATGGGGTTTACTTAGTCCACAGGTGTGGAAAGAACGAAGCCAGAGACACCCCAGAACGAACCGAGACGGATGGAGAGAGATCGAGATCGGCTCTTCTCGATCAATTCAACGACGATAATTTGTCTTTCTTGTCATTTATATTGTCACAAAATTCCAATCTTATTAAATAAAGCTGACGCGTTTAATGTGGAATATTTAGCGTAAAAAAAATAATTTAAAATATATTAGATAATTATAAAAAAAAAACTCAAATCTTAATGCAAAAAGGAAGATGTTCACATATCTTAATGCAAAAAGAAAAATTGTAATGTAAAAAAGGAAAACTGTAATGTAAAAAAGGTAATTTAAAATATATTCATGAAAAAATTATTTAAACTTAACGCACGGGTCTATATCTAAGTAAAAAATAAAACAAAATATTTTACTTTTAATATCTAAAAATTATACATGTAAAATAATTATGGAATGAATCATCAGTTTATTTACAATATTTTATTTTTCAATAAAAATATATATTTCTTGAATACAAATTCAAACAACTTTGGTTTTTTATTTTTCAGATATCCATATTTTTTTATCAAATTAGCTAAATATACGTGGAGGGTTCCAAATTAGCTAAATATATCAAACGCACTCTTCGTGTATAATAATGTATAATTACAATCCTTATTATCCTAAGCCTCGACAAAAAAATCGAACCCGGAAAAAACACTGAAATCGATCCGAAATTACACAAACCGAATTTGATCCGATTTTTTAAAATATATGACTGAGTTAAAAATTTCTAAACCCTGAAAACCAAATCTGAACCCAAACCGAACCGAAAACCGAATGGGTATATGAAGTATCCGAAATATAAATTAGCCTAAAGAAATTTATATTTAACATCAGGTCTATTCATATAGTTTTGACAAGTTTATAGTTTTTATTTTC
Source organism: Odontarrhena argentea (assembly GCA_900406245.1). Classification (NCBI taxonomy): domain Eukaryota; kingdom Viridiplantae; phylum Streptophyta; class Magnoliopsida; order Brassicales; family Brassicaceae; genus Odontarrhena; species Odontarrhena argentea. The sequence goes on from OVAF01004195.1 coordinate 6,456, forward strand.
ATTTTGTTTTTCATTCAATTTGGTTATTATGGCTAATTCCAATATTTTACTAATTTTTATGATATATATACATATATGTAAATAATTTTAGATTGCAAGTGTATGGATGATTTTTAACATTGAAGTGGAATTTTGAACAAAAAAATACCTATTATGCTTGTTGAATATTCAATTTTTTCGGAATTTTTGGTTTTTTTTCGGTTTTCTTCGAGTAGTTTCTGGTTCACGTTTAAATTGTTTCGGTTTTTTTAGGTATAACCCGAAAAAATTCGGATAATTTCGGTTTTCAACTAAAAATCTAAACCTTACTCGAATCAGAAAAATAACGAACCGAACCCAAATCGAATTTTAAGAAATCCCGAATAGATAGTATAATCTTAAACATGAATACCCGATATCCAAACTACCCGACTTGATATCTGATTGGATACCGAGTGCCCACCTTGGATTACCCTATAAAGCTTAAAATTCTCTGATAAATAATTCTCTAATAAATAAATATGGTGTGTCTATGGATAGTATATGATGTCTACATGTTAATTGGAGGGTTTTTCCTATACAGACAGACGTACGCAAGAATAGTGATTGGAATATCTAAAACGAGCCGATATACTTTCTAAAAGTAGAAGGTGGAAAAATTCTTTCATATTTTATTTATATCCTTTTCAAAGACAAGATTAAAAAATAGATATATAGGCATAAAAGAAAACATTGATTACGTTTTGAATCTATTACGTTTTGAATCTAAAACTGCTGCGTTGATACCTAATTGTATTATTAATTCGTATCTGATATAGGAAATTCAGTTTCGCCAGCTGTTTTAGTAACAAAACTAAATACTATAGTTTAAAGATCATATCATCTCAAAAAAATACTTTTTGTTAAATAAACTAATGAGAGTGTTACCCTTTATTCCTTTAATTATTAAAAACGAAAAAAGACAATGCATGTTCGACGAATGAAAATAGGGCACCTCAAGTTACGTCAAAGATGAAGAAACCCCAAAACAATTTGAGAGAGGTTCGTCTTGAAGTCTGTAAAAATCCCAAATTCCAAGAATCCTAACTTGTAAAGATGAAGAAACGGGTTTGCTCCACGTGTGTCTGAACTGGCAAACAAGGATGCGTCATTCAAGCTAGTCTTCCCTTAGGCCGATAGCTCTTTGCTCCAATTATACCCAATTTAAGTAGCCATGAATAGACCACTTCTCCGTTTTAGTAATAAAAGAAAATTTGATAGTCCCAAGTCTCATATACTTCATATATAGGCTGGTATGTACATTTGTACAAAAAATGAATTGGCAAACATTTGATATGTTGATAAAAATAGTAAATAAAATTATATGCAAAGCGTGTATTACTTGCTAATATTATACAAGACACGTACAATACGAGATTACCTCGAACGTACTCATGCCGTTCATTTTAGTGCAAACTAAAGAAATACATTTTAATGGGAAAATTATGAAAGAATTTTTAATGGGAGATTTACATGAAATGAAAGCTAAAAATACTTATAATTTATTGATCATCACACCCACTTATATATATTTACATATTCGTGTCTCAGTGGGAGAGTTAAATGAAAGCTAAAAATGTCGATTTCCAAGACCCAATGTCTCCTCAGATTCACATACTCTTATCAAGCTCCTAAACTCCAATGAGGATGTTCTTAAGTTGAAGGCCATGTTTTACGATATTCGCTCTTTAATTATTTTATTTCCTTCTAGCGTTTTTTCTTTTATCCAACCAAAAAAACAACCGGTTTGGCTAAACGTGCAATTGTAAACTGCTCAGTCTGCTCCCCTTGGTTGGAATTATTTTTTTTTATATCTATAAGATTTGGTTTGATCAATACCAAATGTACAAAAAATAATTTTTTTTCTTCTATAAATTATCGTTCATCGTATTACTATACTAACAATAAGTTGTTTGAAAGACTGTAGAAATTTTATTTCCTGGGAAAAATTGGTTAAAACAGACTGTTGAATTTGCTTTATTTGTATTTACGGAAGCATGAATTAAATTTTAGCAAGAATATCTGAAGTCTAAGGACCTGAAATTTTTTTTAACGAGATATTTTAACCGATAACCAAGAATATATATTCTCCAATGATGCTAAGATGTGGTGTGAGACGATTTGGCAATGCACAAAGGTGGTGAAAAACTTCAACGGCGAGAAGGAAGATGGTGGATCTGGGAAAGACGACGAACAACTCTACAGTGTCTGATTTTAGAAGTGATCTTGTAGTATCGTATCTAGATTGTGTATCTATAATACCGCGGCAAGGATCATCGACTGACTGGATTGTAAAGTATAGTGAGATGATGGAAAGACACGGCGGTTTAAGGTGGTGATGATGGCCTTAGGTAAACTAATCGCATGCCAAAAAATGTCCAAGTCTTATTTATTTCGAGTGGTATAAATTTTCAATAGTGTTAAATTCAAAATATTAATAATTGGAAAAGACTGATAGTTAGTCATTGTAGTGGATACTTATCTTGAAAAAAACAATTAAAAATTACCGCTACCATCGATCTTTAACTGCTATCATGAATCATGAATGCTAATATCGAAAAGACAACAAAAAACCTATAAGTGTTGCCATCGACGATAACCAAAAAAGACATTAAAACTGATAGTTACTAGCTTACAAACGAAAAACACAACATCCAAGAATAAAAATGAACTGGGTCCAAATATAAACATTAGTTTTTTAGTTTGTTAGTCAATTGAATTGTTCGCTTTAGTTTTACCCGAATATTACACGGAAAATTTAGTTATATAACAAAAAAAAAAAGGATATTTAATAAATAATTAAAACCCCCCTATGTGACAGTATTTTGACTATTAAATTTAAGATTTTTGATTAGTTTTTGAATTTCTAATATCTTTTTTGGTAGTGATCAAAAATACCCCGTAGAGGGGAAAAAAAAAAAAACCAAGAAGCAAAAAGGCCTATACTGGGTTCAATTTAGTGTTGGGCTTTTATATATTTGGGTTAAGTAAAATTTTATCTCAGCAATTACGTGAAGAAAGAAGAAGCCCACCAGAGGAAATTTTAAATTAAAAAAATCCGACCTGCCGGAATCGAACCAGCGACCTAAAGATTTGCTGTCACAGACTACAGTCTTCCGCTCTACCAACTGAGCTAAGGTCGGTTGCTGATNTGTACGATGATCGATTGATTTTGTTTATCAATTAAATTTGTAAACTAGTTCTTCACCTACCTAAAGACTAATCTGTTTTGGCGATGATTTAAGATTAGGGTTTGATCTCTTATTAGTATTTTGCAGGTTGCAATATGTCCGAATGTTTGATATTCGAAGGAGAATATGTTTCCCTCTTGTGGCAATGTCTAGATAGCTACAAGTTTAGTAATTTGCAATGTTCCTCACGATAATCTAGTGACCAAGAACATCACAATTCACAAAGCTTGCAATCCAATCCATTTTCTATCGATTTACACTGGCAACTGTTGCTCCTCATAAGCATGAGTTGCTTAGGAACACACAAATTACTGTAAGTCTCTTGCCAACCAATTTTTACAGCTTTACAGATTGTTTGTATCCAATAATGATTGCTACTGTAATCTCTATTTTAAGCTACTCTGCTTTGATCATTGAAGAAACTTTTGAATGGATTGTGATGTTGCTGCAGTCAATTATGGGGGTGATTAAGTACATAGCAAACCAATTGAACTCTGTAATATCATATGGTGGCACTATATAGTTTTAGTTTTTTGGTCTTTATAGGAAGATCTTGGTTTAATCTTTACAAACCAATGAGTTTTTTTTTTGTACTTTGTTCTTGTATGATCTGAATTATTTTATTCACATGTCTTTATTACAAGTATGGAAATGTTGCAACCAAGTAGTAATTGATGTTGTCTTGCAAAATACAGTTTTGAGAAGAAGCAAAAAGAAACAACGGGCACCACCAGTAAGAAGACTACTAGGCCACTGCACTATCAAGCTCTCCTGTAAATAATAGCTTGGAATAACAATGATAAAAGCCCTCAAGTCATAATTCCTTCAAGCACAT
>OVAF01004196.1:0-10499 GCA_900406245.1 Odontarrhena argentea
AGGAGGCAATGAATGGGGTCTAGATTTGCAATTGATGCCAAATAAGGGTCTATTTTATCAATAAGCCCGGATTTAAAACCTATAATAATATTATGCCACATAAACACCTACAAAAAATGAAAAATCCCAATAAGGAATATTGTCTACATAAAAAAATAAAAAAACAAGGAAAGATTTTACAAAATCTTCTAAATCCAGAATAAGGAAATTGTTTAGATAAAAAGAAAGTTAACTTAATATTCTATATAATTAAAAAAACAAAATTATCAGACTATTGATTTTTCTACTACTAATAAAACTTGAAGGCATAGGCTTCTTAAGGCATCCACCTAGGATTTAAAACCTCTAATAATATTATGCCACATAAACACCTACAAAAAATGAAAAATCCTAATAAGCAAAGTTGTCTACATAAAAAAACAAGGAAATTGTTTAGATTAAAAGAAAATTAACTTAATATTCTATAAAAAAAAATTTTTAAAAAATAATTTAAAAATATTTAAGATTTCACAAAATCGTCTAAATAAAAAATATACAAATTTTTTAGATAAAAAGAAAGTTAACATAATATTCTATATAATTAAAAAAAATTTATCACACTATTGATAAAAATATTAAAGATTAATAAAATTTGAAGGCATAGGCTTCATCCACATAGGATTTAAAATCTCTAATACTATTATGCCACAAAAGTACTTAAAAAAATGGAAACCCCAATTAAAAAAAATTGTCTACAGCGAAAAATAAGAAAACTATGCATTAACCAAAAAAAGAATTGAAAAGTTGTCTACAATGATAAATAAGAAAACTATATCTTAAAAAAAAAAATGTTTGGATTAAAGGAAAATGACCTAAAAAATAAGAAAACTATACATTAACAAAAAAATCTAAAATTTCGTCTAAAACAAAAAATCAAGGAAACTATATCTTAACAAAAAAAGATGTTGGATTAAAGAAAACTTAGCTTAAAATATGATATTAGATATTAAAAACGAATTTATATATATATTACTAATAAAAATATCAAAAAGCACTTAGATAATATGGAATTTCTATTAACAATATATTTTGTTTTATTTTGTTTTTTTAAAAAAGGTCTATAGTATAACAAAAAATGGAGTACTTACAAATTAAGGAAATCACACAAACAATTTTTTTAAACAAAAATCAACAGGAAAAAAAGAAAATGGCATACCTACAAATTAAAGAAATCACAAAAAATATTATTTAAATATAGTCACAAGAAAATTAAAAACTTGAATATTAACAATATATTTGTGCTTGCTCGAAGAATTTCTTTAATGTTTTTAAGAAAAAAGTCTACATCAAGAAAAAAATGACATATCTCAAAATTAAGAAAATCACAAAAACTGTTTTAAAATAATCACAATTTTTTAATATAGCAATATATTTGTACTTTCTAAAAAAAAAGAAACTTTTTTAAAAAATCACAAATATCAAATTTCAACAAAAGAAACATTACAAAAAAAAAAAAAAAAATTAATAGTATTCTAACAAGGGGTTAGAGCCTTGGATGGAGAATATGTAAATTTGATTAACAATATATTTTTCTTTTTCTTTTCTAAAAAAGTATTTAAAAAATGACATACCTCACAAATTAAGGAAATCACAAATATATTATTTAAAAATAATCAAAAGTCTTTTAAAAAATTCTGATATTAAAATATATTTATATTTGATGAAAGAAAATTTTTAAATTTTTTTTCCTGAAAAATTCTTATTTATCCGAAAATTTGAATATTAACAATATATTTGTGCTTTCTGAAAAAAGTGATTTTTTTTACAAAAACGAATTTTTATTTAAAATACATTAAACGTATTGTGTTTTTATACTTAACCAATTAAGGAAAATCAAAGTTTTTAAATAATATTCACAAAAATTGAAAATTCAAATATTAAAAATATATTTGTGATTTTTGAAAAAATTGAAAGTTTTTAAAAGATCAGAGAAATGAATTTCAAATAAAAAAAGCTAAGAAAGATAGTTGTGTTTGAAATATGGAACGTTAACGAAACTACATAAAAAAAGAAATTCAAAAATGTTAACAACAAAACATATTCTAAAACCATTTACATGTTTATGAAAAACGGAAAACTTATAAAATGGTATAAAAAGTTAAATGAAAGGAATTTATTCGATATTGTCATCGAATTGATACTTGAAAAATTACAAAGCCGTAAAATATATTAAGTGAATCAATAGATATTAATCCGTACTAAAATAAAATGAAAAAAATATGTTACATAAATTGATTAACACGCGCGGATCTAAGACCTAGAAACAAATAGTAACAAATAAGAGATGTAGCCATAATCCAAAGCCTAATTGGCTCTTTAACATGGCGGTTTAATCGAGCTAATTTTGAGCTTGGTTTAACTGAAACGACGTCGTATGAAATAGGGGTATTTGGGTAATTAAAGTCGAGGACATCGTCATCTTCATTGAAGAGATCAACCATTATTCAGCACAATTTACAAAGTTTCTTCTAGAGAGAGAGAACAAGTGATCCCTTTTTTTGTGAGAAAAGCGAAGAAAATTCCCCGAAGGGTTTTGGTTCCGATCACTTCTCTGTGATAATGGTTGATGTTGCCGACAAATTGGGTTACTTCCAAGCGATTACAGGTATTGAAGATGCCGATTTGTGTACCGAGATCCTTCAAGCTCATGGTTGGGACCTAGAACTCGCAATCTCCTCTTTCACACCTTCAGGCCCTCGTGATGGTGATGACGCTTCGTCTTCTGGCAATCAAGATCGATCTGCGGCGACTCCTCCTGATGGATTTGGCGTCTCCGAATTGAACCACAACTTCCCAAACGATGCGGAGCTTGTTCAACGTGATGATGGAAGTAATCGACCTCCGGGAATGGCTTGGAGGATTATCACTTTGCCCATTTCCATTGTTTCTGGTAGTTTAGGGTTAGTTTCAGGTGCGATCGGGTTTGGATTCTGGGCTGCTGGTGGAGTTCTCTCTTACTCGCTTGGTATGTTAGGGTTTGGATCAGGAAGGGCTTCTTCTTCTGACTCATCGGCTCGCCTTGTCTCCGTTTCTTCTGCTGCTGGTGAAGCTATGGAGTTTATTGCCTTGTTCGATAGAGATTATGGAAGCCACAGTGCCTTCAAGCCTGATTTTGTAGTCGAAGGTTTCATGGATGCTCTTCAGCGATCTAGGAGCTCGTTTAAGCTCTTGTTTGTTTACTTGCACTCTCCAGATCATCCTGATACACCTGCGTTTTGCGAGAGGACGCTCTGTAACGAAGCATTTGCTGCCTTTGTGAACGAGAACTTTGTTTGCTGGGGAGGTAGTATTCGATCTAGTGAAGGGTTTAAGATGAGTAATAGCTTGAAGGCTTCCAGATTCCCGTTTTGCGCTGTGGTTATGCCTGCTGCTAACCAGAGAATTGCTCTTCTTCAGCAGGTAAGAAGCCCATTTTCGGATTGCTCTTGATTGATTTGCCTATACTATTTGTAAAAGAATGTAGAAGAGGCAACTTATCAACTTCAGCCTAGCCTTAGTTGTGAACATGTCATAAGATTATTAGTTCTGTTAGGTGATTGATATGGAACCTGCATTGGAACCTGAGTCCATTCTACTATCTTGTTGAAGTGATTAGTGTAGAGGTTTTTGTTTGATTCTGCTTTAATTTGTGACCTGGCATATCGTACATGTAGTCTATGTCCTCACTGAAGTGTGTGGTGTGGCAGGAGACTTAGTTTTTGATTTTATCGCGTTCTTTTTCTGGTTTTGGCAGGTCGAGGGACCAAAAACTCCAGAAGAAATGCTCGCTATACTTCAGAGAGTGGTAGAAGATAGCTCACCTGTTCTTGTAACTGCTAGAGTTGAGGCGGAGGAAAGAAGAAACAATGTGCGTCTGAGAGAGGAACAAGATGCTGCTTACCGGGCTGCTCTTGAAGCTGATCAAGTAAGTATCCCTTTTTCTGTTGGCCCGCCTGGGGTGGGCGTTCACAAGATCTTATGATTACTAGTCTGTTGACTGACTTTCATGGTATCTTTCTTTCTTTCTTCTGATTAGGCAAGAGAGCGACAGAGACGGGAAGAGGAAGAGCGTTTAGAGAGGGAAGCTGCTGAGGCAGAGAGGAAGCGCAAAGAGGAAGAAGAGGCTCAGGAGAGAGCAGAGCGTGAAGCTGCGGAGAGAGAAGCTGCTAGAGTGAGAATGAGACAAGAGAAAGCACTTGCTCTTGGAGACGAACCGGAGAAAGGACCTGATGTTACACAGGTAAGTTCTCCTCTTGCCTATTCATTTCTTACTCTATTTGCCCTTTCTTAGAAAGATTTTGAGAATTTGCTCTATCTGTTGTTTGCAAGATTACTTCAGTTTATGCAAAGAACATCAATCTATTTCACCTGTTTCGTATTTAAAATATTGTGAGGGATTAAAAACTGAGTGCATCTTTAAAGATTAGGTTATATGGCTGATTGTCATTGCTTAAACGTCTGAAATTTTTCTTTCTTTCCACTTTGGGATATGAAAACATCTGGGAATTGTTTGATTTGTGGTATCCTGAAATGTAGGTTTTGGTACGGTTCCCGAATGGAGAAAGAAAAGGGAGGAGGTTTGAAAGCGAAACCAAGATCCAGACACTGTATGACTACGTTGATTCACTTGGAGTCTTGGAAACAGAAAATTATAGCTTAATTACAAACTTCCCAAGAACAGTATACGGAAGAGACAAAGAGTCAATGTCGCTTAAAGACACTGGTTTGCATCCTCAGGCAAGTCTCTTCATTGAGATTAACTAAATTTCAGATTCTTCTGTTTATTTCTCCTTTAGCCTCACTCTGTTTTTCCATTTCTCCTTCAAAATAATTAGTTTGTTGCTTCAGTTATCCGATGGACAAAATTACATATATACACACATATATTCAGAAAGTTGTGTCACATATTTGGTATACTTATTTCCTTAAATTATGAGGTTTCTATTTCTGTTCTCTTAATTGTATCATCACGAGGTTTATGCATAAATGTCATGATAATTTAGGTATCACTTACTTGTAGACTATGGCGTAGTTTTTACTGTGGAAGAACCTTGGTTCTCCAAATTTTCCAAAATAGTAATATTCAAATTGTTTAAAATGACAAGCACAAGCGAAAACAACAACCTCGAAGAGAAAGTAGAGTGCTTTGGTATGCACTACTTCTCTGATTATTTAAGGAAGAAGGCAATAAATAAACCATAATTAATACAGAAACCAGATTCTTTTCTTCATGAAGAAACAGAAGTCATTCTGTATGTTCAGATCGACGACGATCACTTCGAACAGGAGTCTTCTCACTTCGAACAGGAGTCTTCTCTTTCTTTCCCCTTGACACTCTCTCTCGCGTCTTCATCGAGGGTTTCTCCACGTCCCCCGAGATGTCAAGATGAACACCAGGATTATGAGTCTCGTACTTGGCCCCTATCATTATCGAGTTGTTCACAGCTTGAAAGTTACTATTAACAAAGGTGCTCAAGAAATCAAGCTCCTGGTCGTCTTTTATGTACTTGTTACCATTATTGTTGTCAAGCTCGGTCTTCATGGTGGCTCCTAGGTTGGATCCTGAAAGCGTGATGACTCTGACGCCATCCTCCTCCCTCTCTTCTTCTTCGTATTGGCTCGGACCTCCCTTCTCTGCTCCCATGTGTGTTAATGACGAGATCATGTTTTTAAGGTCGTGATCGAAATGTTGACGCTTGTGCTTCTCTGCTTCGCCTCGTGACCCGCCTAACTTCATTTTTTAAATCAGGCTTTGTAACAGAAATAGCACTAGAAGAAGGGACGGGAAGGGAAGCAATGCAAATTATACATTTCTAAATGGAGCACATATATATAAGCTATGTATATATGGGGCATTGCCGTGTGTTGCTGTCTAAGAATTGGAATGACTTTCCCGTGGGTTCAAGTATATCTTTTGCCTTTAGTACAGAACAGAATATATATTGCCTTTAACAGAAAATAAAATAAAATAAAATAAAAGAATCAGACAATATCACCATTTAAAATACTTGCTCTTTGAAATGAACCTACGAGTTTACGATATGTTGTACGTAGGATCCTGGAGTGAGATACATGTGGTAAGTGTGCGTTTTGGGGAAGAGGCTATACGTATTTAGACCGGCTTGGCATCTATGACTGTGGAGAAGATCAATGATGTATTTCCTTTGAGATAGATGAATTCCTTTTGTGTTATGATGAACTTATATGCCAAGAAAATAGTGGAGATCCATTAATTCCTAAACTGAGAATCTATATGTTAGGAGTTGAAGAACCTGCCGTATACCCACTGTGGAACTGCCTTTTACCAAAATATCATCTACATACACAAACAGCAGATAGATGTAATCCTTGCCTTGTTGCATAACGAAAAGAGATGTGCCTGCTAGTGAATTTTTGAACCCAATTACAAGGAGAAATGTCTTTAATTCCATATACAAGTCTTGCAGAGCTTGCTTAAAACCGTAAACTGCTTTAATAAATCGACAGACATAATTCGGTTTGTTATGATCAATAAAACCAGGCGGTTGTTCCATATAAACTCCATCATTGAGCATTGATGAGGGTAAATTTTTCACTCAAACCTTCCTGCAAGCACACATGTTCGCAATAGTATATAGATTGTCGATCCTACAAAGAGTAACAACATGCCGTAACACTTCAGTTTCGTCGAGCTAAGCAACAAAGAGTTCCGTTTGGAAAAGGGGTCTAGTTCGATAGATCGATTGTTACGTTCGATCAAAAAAGGGACTTCGGTTTTTAAAAAGGCCAAAGAAAATTAAAAACATTTCGTAAACAGATGATTAAAACATTAAGGCATTCTGGAATGTAACATGGATCACATGTTAATCTATTTAGATAAAGGTAAAATCTATGCAGTCTTATAAGATTGTGTTAAGAACTCGAAATCACTAAATACTGATTGCCCTTTGTCGGGCTCAGCCAGTCTAGATTAAGATAATTCAGGTTAATATAAAAAATTGCAAGGGCCCCGTCCGTCCCCAATCTAGGCATTAAATTGTTCTCCCGAGCATGGTCATGAGAGCTTTCAAAATTAGACATCAGGTTAAACTACTCTAATGGTTTATTAGCCGCAATTTCGTTCCTATATATGAATTAAGTTTTGATAAGAAAGAACTAGTCATGCATAGATCATATAAAACCATGATTCCTTAAACCCTAACAAGAGAACCACTCAGACATAGTCGAGATAAACATGAATGCAATGAATGTTGTAATCGTATAAATCGATAAAGAGGGTTCGAGAAACTTCTCCAAAAAAATGGTGATAAGAATTTCTCCCTTTTACAACGATCTCTTGAATAGAAACTCAAAGAAATGAAGAACAAATAAAGTACGAGAACTAGTGAGCTGGTTCGCCTGGAAGCTTTGGAAGTGTTTTAGAAGTGGTGTGTCTTGAAGTCTGGTTGTAGCTTCTCCTTATATAGGTGATGAAAGTCGGCTAAGGTCTTGGAATTTGGAATCCTCTTGGAAAAAGATCTAAGATTTGATTTTATCCTCTTCAGGTTCGATCGAACATGCACTCCGTTCAATAGAATATTAAAAAGAATATTCCTTTTGGCGATTCTTGAATATCTTATGAGGATCTTGGATAACTCTTGAAGGTTCGAGAATCTTATTAACGTTTATCCACTCATTTGGCCGAATTTCTCCATGCATTAAGTGTTTGGGCTTCAGGAAAGTCTTGGGCTTCAGTTGGACCTTTCTTTAATTAATGGGATGTAGCTAATTGGATATTGGGCCGATTCTTTTTATTCTTGTTCCATTGGAAAGGTTATTCACATGGTTTTCTTGTCCTAAAACCTCAGCTTAATCCAAAATGCACATCTTTCCTCAAATGGGATTGATCTCCAAGTGCCAGATTGCTGATTTTGCCTAAAAGTTCTAAATAAAAAGCCTTGTTTGCTCAAAAACACTTTGAAATATAAAAAAGAGTTAAAATTACTAGTTTCTTATATAACTCTTTGAGTTTATTTAAAAAAAAAAAAATACATAGGTAAATTCTGATACCACCTTTCAAAGATAGCTAACTCACTCCTCTATCGTCTCTTAAAATTTCAGATTAATTGAAGAAGTTTAAGACCTTCTTTTGTGCTTAGTTCTGAGGCCTGTCCAAATGCTCCCTAGGTGGCAATGCTGGAACGGGATGGATTTAAGGGAGTTGGCCGTTCAATGTTGCCGTTCAACCTCCTGGACAAAATTTGGCAGCCTGACAACAACCAAAACGGGGTGGAGTGGCACGAGAATCCCATTCCAGGTCCCCATTCTGGTACATGAGTTGCCCCATCCTTTGTTGCTGCGGTGCATGGAGAAAGTCGAGGACTGCAATAGCTGTAACTTTCTCGTACGACCTTCAAATCAAGTGATTCCAAGTCTCACACTCTCCTTGCATGTGCAGCTACCTTCTCCCAAAAATTCAGACCATTTGATTTTGCCAATATGAAGATCAAGCCTCTTCTTGTTCCTAGTTTAAGCAGCATCGAGCAGTTTGTACACCTCTCTAAAACCTCATAACTCGATCAATTCAAAGACTATTGTTGTGATTCATAATATCCCACGTCTTCAGGACGCTTCAGGCTATCATCCTGCAAGTTTTTAGCTCAGTATCTCGTGTAAATCTCTGTATGGACCCTGATCTTCACACAGCATCAACTCTGCCTCTATAACAAGATGACTTGAATACAAAAACGAACCAGCAAAGGCTTTTTGCACAACTGAAAAGATTCAATAGACTTAGTAACATTCCAAAAATCTTCCCAAGCTCCAAAAGTACCTAGAAATGCATGAATGCAATGCAAAATGCAATAAAACCGAGACAACTAACTAAATGCAAGCTTGAGATGAATTATTCATAGAACATGCTAAAACCATGTAAGTTTAATATTAATGTAAGACTTTGTGACAATAAATCAAGACTCTAAACATGGTAAAATAGCATGTTATCAAACACAGAAACCAATGAACAATCTAAACTAGAAATGAAATACGATTAAAGTAAATACCAAACGAATAAAGCAAAGTATGAGAATGATGGTGAAACAAGTAACCAAAGAACCAAAATTCAAGTGATACGAAGACGATGATTAAAGGTAACAGTGGTAGGTCGATGCTGTAAACGGTAAAACAATTATTAGAAAACGTTAAGATCCATATAGGTTCAGAAAGTACAATCAAGTAGTAGACTCTCAGACTAGAGTCGATCGACACCTATGCAGGACGTCGATCGAGAAGGGTCCGAGGTGGGTATCGGCCGACACTCTAGTGGAGTTTCGGTCACTACTACGCTCTGAATTTTCTCGTTCTTGAGCTAGAACACATGTTGCTTCGCAAGATTATTGCTCTCGCGCAAGTGAAGACTCTTCTCACCCTATTGAATACCTTCTAGTGATTGCACCAACAAAGTGAAAGCATAGAGATCTAGACTAGAACTCGCCAATAAAGCTATCAATTCATAATTCTAGTTGTAGTCCGCCATACGGTTAGTAGCGTCTATTATTGGAATCCCGGTGTGCCATAACCACGATATTGTCAGTGCCTAGGACCCTATGACCGTTGACCTGGCGGAACATACATCCTAATACCTCAAGATCCTTCATTCTTTGGATTGACATAGAGGTCAGATCACTCTAAAGAATATCATCAAAAACAAAGAGAACCGGCACCATTCTACCACGAGATATGTACAATCCTACTACTACACAGACCTTAACAAACGAACTACTCACTCATACAAAGGAAAAAGACATATTTTATTGGAAACGAACCAAGAAAGTGTGTAACAAAACTTGGATGAATACAAAAAGTCTAAACAAGAGTATTTATAGGTAAAGGCATGAGCTAGGGTAAAAAGGTGTCTTCTAGAGGGAGACTTACGAGTATCAATCTGCCTTCATTTCGGATCAAATGTCTTATGGAAAGTTTTCATTTCTGCCTCTAGGTGGGTGTCGATCGACACTAGGGTGGACTGTCGATCGACATTGATATGTGAACTTCATGGAAACTTCATTTTGAGTGTCGCTCGACCCCATGGTAGGCTGTCGATCGTCACTCTACGGCAAAAATTTTAATTTCCTTGGTCTCTGCTCCATTACTTGGTGCTAAACGTCATTATTCTTCAAAAAGCCACAAAAAACCTCCCCAATGTGATCTTTTACCTAAAAACACTCTTAAAAGGATAAAACACGAGGAAAATCCCCTTAAATGATAGCTACGAATGTGTATAAAAGAGGTATCAAGTATCCTCATTTTTTTATGCCATTTTACGGCTCCGCCCATCTTTTGTACGACACCTATAAAATCTCCATGAGTGACTTTAAGGTTACTTATGTCTTGGCATGTTGACGTTTGATGTTGATAACTGTCATTTCTGGCGATTGATCATTGAGTATATCTATTAATGTTCCAGCTGTAGGAAAACAAGATTTAATCCTAACCACTTAGGACTAACAGTTTTCCTAATCCTA
>OVAF01004200.1:0-10485 GCA_900406245.1 Odontarrhena argentea
TGGTGCTGGATGTGGAGAGGCTTGTCTTCAAGGATCTGGTGAATCAGGTCTTGCATGTGGAGACTAGCCATCTGCAGGCAAAGTCAAGAAGGCGATGGACGCATTTCGCAGACCAGTAGTCAAAGGCAGTTGAAGAAGAAATAAATATATATACAAGTGGTTTCTCTTCTCTCTCTAACTCTTTAGCTGTATTCTATGTTTTTCACAGGTCTTTCTTTTGCCTTGCTGATTCTTATGCTCGTTTTTTAATTAGTTCAGATGTATTTCATAGCAAGATAATAATCTTATGGTTTGTTACTTAATAACTTAAGTTCATGAGATTGTTATTTGAAAAAAAAAAGAGTAAAGCAGTATAGATAAAGAGAATTTATAAAACAAGAAAGAGTCGATCGATGAGAATTCAAATGTGTATTCTTTTCTAATTTGAGATTGTCTCATGTAAGTTCTTGTAGTATAATTGATTATGCACTGAACCAAACCACCAAACCAGGTTCACGATATGTTTGAGGCATTACATTTACTAAGAAAAATTTAATACAAGAGCCACACACACTAGTTTACGTACTCTCTTTCTACTTTGAGATTGCTTAATGCAAAAGTTCATGTGCTTCTTATGTATTGAACCAACAACCAAACAGCTCCAAGATATGTTTGAGGCATTACATTTACAAAGACAAATTTAATACATGATACACACACTAGTTACATACTCTTGTTCTACCAGAAGAAAAAGTAATCATCTCAGATGCACTGCACTACGGAGAATTATTCATCAGGATTCTAAAGCAGCTTGCAAAACTCACTATCCAAGAGACATGTGGAGTACTGCTGTTGACTTTTCTTTTGCCTCGTCTTTTCTCAATCAACTTAAACAATTTCCCACCATATGTCCCATTTAATTCTGAAAGGATTCTGAAGGAAGGCTCTCTAGAACTTCCATGTCAAAGTGACACATGGGCGGTAAGGATGAACTTGTATCACCAAACTGCCCGAGGGTTCTGCTGAATTAGATTCTCGGAGTCTTACTCCACTAGAATCACGCCTCTTGCAATCTGCCAGAAGACTACAGTTAAAGCAGGACAACAATTAAAGCAGCAGGTTTTAACAAAAAATTAACTAATTANCTACTCCACTAGAATCACGCCTCTTGCAATCTGCCAGAAGACGACAGTTAAAGCAGGACAACAATTAAAGCAGCAGGTTTTAACAAAAAATTAACTAATTAAAGCTCTGCGTTTACACACCCAAAACAACAAAAAAGTAAACAAAAAGGAAACCCATTGGAGAATTTTTCAAGTCCAGCCACACATCTTCACCCAACTCTGACCTGATCCAAGAGACATTCACCAAGTGGCAATTGTGATTCATGCTCCTATGTTGTGTAGGTACCTTACTCTCCGGAAAAAGCCGTATAGGATAATTCTAGTTTGAATCATTCGCAGACACCATCTCTGTAAATCATAATCAGAGAATAGAAGCATTAGTCCATACATGTAAATTACTGCAGTGAAAAAATCAGCAATACACCAATACTAATATGCGGTTTTCAAAATAATCTGTCATGTATTGTAATAAAATCTGTGGCGACAGCAGAAAATCTGCCATGCCTAAAACATTAAGTCTGTCATGGTTAAGCTAATACATCTGTCTTTTACAAAGTGTAAAGGTTTTTCGAAAAAATCTGTCAAGAACAACTGAAAACATCGCGGCAAAAGCTACCCAGAAGAAAGATTTGAAAAATGAAAATCTCAACAATCAAAGAAGAAGACAAATCCAGATAGGGTTTGGGTTGAAAACCAAATATAATCGAGATAGAGGAAATTGATTTTACCTGAGACAAATCGAAACAGGGTTTGGGTTACCGGAGTCACTGTTAGAAATCAGAACAGTCTCCTCCCGAAGGAACCAGAACCGTCTTCTCCGAAGCTACCTTCGTAATGTTGGAGTCGAGATCTACACCAACCGGCGACTAGAGATCAAACGAAAGGCGACGGCGAGTCCAGAACCAGAACCGTCTTCTCCGAGGGTTTATAGGACTTCCTCGATTCGCTTCGCCGCTGAGACCACGGTGGCACAGAAGGCGAGGGCGAGACTATAACGGCCAAAGCAAACGCCGGCGAGGAGATTGACACATACAGCCTCCGGCGGCGAGTTTGAAATTTTGAGGGTTTGCTAAAAAGTGACTCTTCGTCTCAATTGAGTTTTGGGTTTGTCGCATAGTGTTTTGGGATTTGTTTTTTATTTCTCTTTTTAATTAAATCTGTTAAGAATTTTAATTATAATATTTTTGTATTTAAATCAAATCAGCACAAAATATGGTTAAAATGCATCAAAAAAAAAAAATCAAGGGTATGGTTTTTTGGACATTTTACTAAACATGTGTGTCATTCTAGTCAACTTTTTTGGGGTTGTGTCATTTTAGCACAAATCTATAAATTGTGTGTCATTCTAGTTCTTCTCCCAAACAATTATTGGCTAAGTTTTAGTCTTTCATTACAAAAGAAACACATATCTATATATACATATNCCCGATTTGGTAACCCTAGGTCTTAATTTATTTGGTAGTTTTGATTCATTGTGTGAAAATATTTGGTCATTTTTTGCGTTAATCATTGATTTTCATTAGTTTAGGAGCATTGTATATGTGAGTTAGAAGTTATTTCTTTACTAAAGTTTGGATCCTGTTATGGGGATTTTACGAGAATTGCCATAAATTTTTTAGATCTTTGTTGACTTGCCAAGGAGAGAAACAATTGTCAAAAAGCCACTATATTGGATCATTTTGCCCTTCTCTTTTGTGAGTAATGAATTGAACTGAACTGAAAACAATCGTTCGTTTTTCTGTAAACATCACATTCATCATTCATCAAGCTTTGAAATTTCTTATGGAAGAAAACTAAACCCTAATCCATGGATTCATAAACCCAAACAGTGATTTTAAAAATTTATGAAAGAGAATTTATAGATTTTTAAATTTCTAGGGTTTCTGATTTCCCCCAAATCGCTTATTCATCTCTGTTTTTTTTTTTCTCCATCTGTGGGATTTACAGATCGTTATCCCTTTGTTGTGTATTGGTCGAGAACATTTCGGACTGTATGAGTCGCGTGCCAAGTCGTTACTTGTAGAGGCGATAAACGGAGGTGATAGAGGACTCGTTGGAGTTTCCATGTCACCATCAGAAGGTTACGGTCTTGGTTTTTGCATCGGATAGAGGAGCCGCAGGGGAGAGAGGAACCGCGGCGGACAGAGGAACCGCGGCGGAGAGAGGGGCCGCGGCGGAGAGAGGAGGCGGAGAAAGGAGCCGCAAACGGAGAAGAAAGTCGTCCCTCTTCAAGATAATAGGAGCGCACTTGAGATCGGAGATGATGGTGGGTCTTTCGTTGGAGACAATTCACAATAATGAAGAGATGAGGTTGTGAAGTTGTTTGGATGAGGAAAATTAACTGTGAAATGATGTTGTGTTTTTTATGTCGAGGTTATAATAGTCCTTTTAATTCAAAGTGTGACATATTAAACAACGCATAAAGATTAATGGCAGTTGCTATAAGGAGTTAAATATTTGATGTCAATTCTTATAATTAACTCTCATGTTATTTGGATTTTGGAGTTTTGCTTACCTTTTTTTTTTTTTTCTAACATCTAATATTATTAAACAACAAACAAAGAGTACACATGTGAAATACCAAAGCCGGCGATCACAGCCCGATCCCGGAAACAAAGTTGGCAGTCTCATCCCGACCTCGTAGACAAAGCCGGCGAATCAAAGGAACAGTTCCCAGAGAAAATTACAACAAAACAGTAAAAGTGAAATTTTAGACATAACCAAGACGATACTAAACTCAACAATACAGTTTGTGAACCAATTCCGACACAAAGATCGGAACCAAAACCTCCTCCTACTGTGACTTGATCTACCTTGACTATGAAGGACACATATGAGATTGGAGAGAGAAGGCCAATATACTTCCCGAACCTTCTACGAGGCTGCAGCTACACTGGAAACGCCAAAATCCACCGAAAGAGAGGATGAACTCGACCACCCCTGGAGTAGAGACAAAGAGCAAGGAAAACCGCCATGGGAGATTTACCGGCGCAAATCTCAGTCGAGACCGGAACGGCGATAACAGGAACACAAACCAGCTAGTCCCTGATCAGATAGTGAAGATCATTCAAGGAAGTTTAGTAATCGAATGGGTTTTAAAATTTCAAACCCATAAACCAAATATTAGAATCAAACCCAAAAACCAAAAATTAGAATCAAACCCAAACCGCTTGCATGCAAGTACGGAGCTTGCGAAAATCAAATCAATGGAAGGAAGAGAAGAAGAGATCCATAGATCCACAAGGAACTCATGGATTCCGATCTCAAAACCCACATCAAATCGATCTCCGACAAGGAGCAAAACTAGGATTCGAAACCAATCAAAGCCGAAAGCAAAGAAGAAAACAAGGAAAAAAATAACTAAAGGGGTCCGATGACGGCGTTAAGGGAGCCGCCGATCACCGGCCCAAGCAGAGAGGATCCTGAAAAGTTTCTCTATCTAACGGTGGAAAGAAGCCATAGAGAAAACAAGCGAGAGAGGAGAAAAGTTTCTTTAGCTTTCCTTTAATTGTTTTTATTTAATTTCCATCTTTTGACTTTAAAAGTTGGCCCGACTATGTTTTCTACCATGATTTGCATCTTGTATCCCTATTAGGTTTTTATTATACATAGTAATATGAGCAATTTTTATCATCAATAATTACTACAATATGCTCGAAAATAATATGTGTTGTGCATGAGAGAAAATGAACTTAAATATTAAACTAGTGAACATTACATTTTCAAATGGACGTCTAATAGGTCAGGCAAACTATTTCTATAATCCGTGTGATTGAGATTGTTTATTATATGATTAGGGGATGTTCTGCATTACGCGTGGTTTTTTTTTTGCATTGTCTTTACAATTATAAAAGGAATTCTTGGACATATGTATTTTATGGTGTATAAATTTATTGTCTAGTTTTCTATGAGTCTTAACTCATTCATTCTTTTTATATTTCTCGTAAGTTTAAATTTGATTTTTCAATGACAGTTCATATGATTAGAGCAAGTCCAATGGTAACTCTCTTTAAGGGTCTAATTATTATATTAATGTTATCACTATCAATTAAACAACTAAATCTACTACGACACTCTAACTCTAGTAAATGAGACTTCCAATAGAGACCCCTATATGTGGGTCTAATCTATTAATTTAATAGCCATAGTATATCTTGCAGCTGAAGTTAGTAAATCTTGTTGTTGGCATCTTTCTTCCATTCAAATTCGTACAAAACATCGAGTGAGCTTCACAATCATTTCTAGTTTCCGCAAACCGTCCCAGTGAAGCAGCATCTTTTCACAATCTTCATCGATCATCATCAGTCCAGTTCTAGCTTTCCAAAAACAAATCTGCCATCGGAGAAGGAATTGATAAATTTGAAAGCTCAACCCAACAGAAGAAAGCTATAGTGATATAAATACTCACACAGATCCGGTTTACATCATTCCATTACATCATCTTAATCATCTAATCCATTCTCTGTAATGAAGAGTTTAAATTCTAAATTCAAAATGAACATTGTAAAGTTTGGTTCCCACTACAAGAAATATGCATATCTTTAGCGCGAAAAATCTGCTATCATACGTATTGTATAGTATTTTCATAAATACTAGCTATGACATCGGCAATTATGGTAGGTACCACCCATACGATAGCATTTTTTGATATCTTATAATAAGTTTGTATATAATAACGTTAACCAAATGATATAATATATTTATCCATAACTTTTTATAACTTTTATAATATTTAAATAATAGCTATAAATTCGAGCTATTGTCTTTTGTTATCTAAATGCTATAATTTTCATTGTAATACCACTTATTTGATGCAGTTGTTAGCTCTTTACATTTGATGGAACCTGATTAATTTGCAAAATACATAAGCAATTCATATAATAAACATCCAAATATACACATCATCTCATAAACCAAACATCTATTAATACATAACACAAGTCTCAATCCAATACATAAAGCAAATCACAAATGCCACAAACTCTTACACCAACTAAAGTTAAAAACTACCACTTTGCATCTGGCCATGCAATAGATCTACCTATTGTACCTCCCTTAAACTTTAGCTTGCAATTCTCGAAACTTATCTTAACTAACCTGTACACAACAATTATATTGGAGGCATCAATCTTAGCATTTGCATTGAAAGGATTAAGTAATAAAACAATAAATTATAAAAAAAAAAAAACATACTTGGGTCTGATGATTATCATCTCCATTAGCTATATACATATAATGGTAATTAGTGCAGAATTAATCACATATTAGAGAAGGGTATCTGCAAAAGAAAAAAAATCTCAGCCTTGATAATCTAATCACGTGAAAAGGTTACAAAAATAGTTTTGGAGTCAGTACTTGAGAAATTGAACTAGCTAGGACAAGATCAGCATCGAGTTGACTCTGGGTATTTTCTTTTGAGCCATCGAATAGATAATAAAGTGCCCAATAAGCATCTCACAAGAAGAACTTGTCCAAGTGCAGAGAGATCAGGTTTCATCTATTAATTATATTTCTATATGTAAAAGTGTAAAAACTGAAAACCGAGGAAGCAAAGTCTGGAAAGAGAGAGAGAAGCAAGAGGACCTGGTGAACCAGAGGCATATGCTGGCCAAGGAGGTTTGATGAAGTCCAAGACTTAAAGATTCTAATGCACCACACCATAGAACATGCATGTCATCATCATCATAAGCTGTTGCTGGTGCATGTTGATAATTCATTGAAGTGATGACCCCTAATTCAAAACCAATCACTTATAGTTTTCTCTACATACACAGGCTGACCCCTAATTCAAAATTAGAAGTGCCGATATTAAAACATTCCTCAATCCTATAATGATTACCCTTTTGTAATATCTCTGCTAGTACCAATAAGAAACTTATGAAATGTCATAGAAACTAAGATTTTAACAAAAATCAAGCATTCAAGTGATTAAAAATTCGAATTATTTGCTTAAGCTCGAGTAATTTCATAGCAAAGAATCAATCCAATAACCAAAGAAACAAATGCTTACACATTGGAACGGGCTTAATGACACCATAGAAAGACTAAGTAACTATAGTTGATGCTCCATGAACTTGAGAACAGTCAGTCGAGCAAGAGATTTACACTCATACTAATTTTTCGCAAATTGAAGAAAGCCTCAATTTGCATAACTCATAAATAGAAAGAAGCTTTTCATTAAGAGTTATGTTACATTATAAGAAACGCAACTTAAATCCTGTGATACTGGCAATGAGTTCATAACTCATAAATCATAAGCGGCTTCTAGCAAAACATTATGACTACCCAGTTTCACATGACTGTCTTGTCTCGACTTCACAACCATGTCTGAGTTAATACAGTGTGATCTCCAGGACATTCCCTTCAATTTGACCACAAAAAATTGTTGATTCATAATCTCCTCGACAAGACGAATCCAACAAAATTTGTTTCATCAAATTTGGACATATAGAGAACATATTCTATGGCCTAAACAAAATATGCATTTTCAGACAAAGCACGAACAGACACATGGCGTTTACAGTTCATCTTCTTCCTAACACATTATTTTTCTGAAATTTGGCTGAAACTTTCGACCCTCACATCTCTCTGGTCCTCTGGATACGAACTCAAATTACGCGTATAATATATCAATCGAAAGATAATTTCAGCATCTACACATAGACACCAAAATCGCGCAATTCTGATCATCGAGCAGAGAGATATAGGCGAAACAAAAATTCTAGTCTATTCACCATTTGTCCAAATTCAAACTATATATTCGGGTTCTTAAGCTAATACTTTCCAGACCCATTAAGCTCATGAAAACGAATACATATTCAAAGTTTCGAGTCGTTTCATCAAGGATTGACAGATCTACCATTTTCAACTATTCTTAGCACTAACAATTTCAAACAATTCATCATGAATGAGCGATACTAACAGATAGACCCTCTTCTTCATGAATACTAAGAACATAACCAATCCAGAACCGAAGCCTAATGCTCTGATACCAATATTAGAGTTTAACGTTGCGGAAGCGTTTGTATTGAAAGTGTACCTTACAATGGTATGAGATGGAATCTGGAATTATAAGAAGTCAAGGAAGATATCACAAACGGATATCCACCACTTATCACCGATCAAGTGCCTCTCCGAGTCGATCACTCTGTTTTCTCAAAGTCTCTCTTTTTCATTCTTATTATTGTATTTCTTATATACTAGAGGAGTACCCGCGCTACGTGCGAGACTTGCAATTACAAAACAATCTATCTATTACTATAAAGTTAGATTTTCTCTTTTCTTGTGATGACACCTCATCAATGACATGACATGTATATAATCTTCTATATATTTACTATTACATCTCTGATGATATTAATTTATTACTTGACTAAAGGAAGTTGAAAAGTCATTGCTCATGTTCATGCATAAAATTTAAAATGTATAACATAATAGTTTTGAGAATTAATTATGGGATGAACAATATATTTGTTGGTTCTAATATAATGCATAATTTTATTCAAATTTATTTAGATCATTTCAAAATTTTATTAAAACTTAGAGATATAAAGAAATTATAATAATTAAAATTCTACATAAACGTGCATAACCACCAATTCATATGGTAAATGAGCATGGTATAAGACAAGAAACATATATGGGTATAACAATGTCACTATATTATATACTCGAAGATTAAATGGGTAAGTGGGAAGGGAGTAATACTTAAAAAATAAGGAAGAGATAAATCCAAATTGAACTGAAAGAGAACCGGTTAGGAAATCATTCTCTCAAATGCCCAAGACACATGTATTGAATGACAAATTTAAATGAGAGGAAAATACAAAATTTGGTTTGAACATTTAACTATAAACATCAAAATGTTTGCAACCATCACACATTTTTATTTAAAAAATATTTTTCTGATTAAAAGAAAGGAAGTGGTAAGAGAGTAAATCTCTAAATATTAGGAATATATAAAACCAAATAAAATTGAGAAAAAACCTGACAGATAATCGAAACACATATTTACTGAACAAATATAAATGTGAAATTACAATTTGATTTGAACATCACTTAACAAATATCAATATAAACTAATATATTACATGTTTATTTACAGTAAATTAATTTCGATTCATTAAAAGAATATTTATCACTATAAATACTACTGGGATTAAGAGAAATGAAGTGGATTAGATATATTAATGTAGAAAAAAATTTAACACACATATATACCACATCCACTCATAACCAAACAAATAAATTATTAGAAAAAACAATAAAAAAAAAATCCTACAACCATTTTACTAAAAAAAATGGAGAATTTGACGAGAGATGTAATCAGAAATATTCTCTATTTTATATCTAATTCTATTCTACCACCGGAGTTAGGATTTCTCAGTGTTTGCTTATGTAGTTATACAGTTTTGAATGAGCCCAAATATTTGGGCCAGTTTACGGCTCGTAGGCCCAACTATTTAACTGAAACAATCTACTACTAATAAAACTTCAAGCTATAGCGCTCTGAGGCCGTCCACGTGGGATCTTAAACGACCAATAAGATTGTGACAAGTAAGCTATTAGGGAAAATGGAAAATTGATTAAAAATGTATTTGTGATTTTCTAAGAAAATGGAAAAATTTATAAATACTAATTGTCTACAAAAAAAATAAGGAAATTACAACTTAACAAAAAAAATTTTAGAGAAAATGGAAAATAAATAAAAATGTATTTGTGCTATTTTGAAAAATTAGTATTGTGACAAGTAAGCGTTAGAGAAAACAAAAAAATTTACAAGTTCTTAAAATGGATAATTTCAAATAAATAAAAAATTCAAAAATGATACTTTCCAAGAAAAGTCTACCAAAAAACATAGCATAGCTTAAAAATTAGGAAAACAAAAAAAATTAAAAACTAAAAATATCCACAAAATATACAAAACACGAAATTAAAAAAAAATATATATTTTTGTTTTTTGGAAAATTGGGAAGTTAAAAAGTACATTAAAAAAGAAAATGAAAAATTATAAAAAAATATATCAATGACTTAATTTTAAATTATAAGGAAATTTTTCAAGTTCTTAAAAATGATAATTTCAAGTACAAAAAAGAAGAGAGGATATTTTCAAAGAAAAAGCCTACACCAAAAAAATAAAAAAGGGAACTTACAAATTAGGGAAAACACAAAACATTAAATATGATCACAAAAAATATATTAAAAACAAAATTCTAAAAAAAGGATTAAAAAATATTTGTGTGTTTTGAGATCTTAAAAGACCAATAGTATNAGGATTAAAAAATATTTGTGTGTTTTGAGATCTTAAAAGACCAATAGTATCGTCACAAGTACGCGACCGAAGAAAACGAAAAATTTACAAGTTCTTGAAAAGGATAATTTC
>OVAF01004201.1:0-10482 GCA_900406245.1 Odontarrhena argentea
CCGAACCAAAACCAAACCAAACTAAAATACAAATGATTTCATATGGTTTGAATTTCCTTAAGAAAACCTCAAAAATTGAACTTTAAGGTGGTTGGTTGAAGTGGAGTATAAAAAAGTAATAAGATGAGGGAAATCGTGGGAAATATAAAAATCAAAAAGGGAATAAAAAAGCAAGAAAATTGGAGTTGATA
Source organism: Odontarrhena argentea (assembly GCA_900406245.1). NCBI lineage: Eukaryota > Viridiplantae > Streptophyta > Magnoliopsida > Brassicales > Brassicaceae > Odontarrhena > Odontarrhena argentea. The sequence continues at coordinate 192 of OVAF01004201.1, forward strand.
TCAATGTACAGATCGAGATCAGTTCTCACACTAGCAGCATTGACTTGCTTCTTCCTTTTTCTTTCATGATCGATCACTCCTTTGCTATTTCGTACTGCGATTAGATCCTCGGCCCTCGTCGTCGAGTGCACTTTCAGGTTGTTTCTTGCTTCGTTCGCCTTTGCTTTTGTTCATCTTTTTGATATCTCTCAGTTCAGTTGTTGGATTTTTTCGATCTTTTTTATTGTTTGAATCTTGGTATTACTAAGTTTTGGTGATCATCAAGGCTATATTTGATATCGTAGGATTAGTTTGATTACTCGATGTAAGGTTTGACTTTTTGTTATTGCAAAGAGTTTTGGTGACTATCAATGCTTTTTGAGTGATAGGGTAACATTGGTGGGCTATCAAATTAAAACTTCACGGGTGGGCAATCAATGGTGGGCTTGCATACAAATCTGTACCCAAAAGGGAGGAACCGGTTTAGGAAAAAAAAATGAAAAAAGCAAGAATCTTACTTTGGTTTATGGTAGATAACTAGTGAATTTTTTTTTCTTTGCTAAAGCAGATGATAGATTATTAGTGTTATAGCATTTAAACGTTAGATGGAGGCTAATTATATTTTTATGTTCTTGGTTGTGAAAATGACATAAATTTATAGTTCTTATACAAAGAGTAGTTACTAATATGCTTGGCAAAAAGTAATTACTAGTACAATTATACAACTACTTTACTTGCAGAAGGAAGGAAAAAAATTCCTTAACTAGAATGAATGTGACTATAGATAATCGAGAAACTATAGATATGGCTCCAACCAACATGATCTATGAGCCAATCTTGGAGCACGGAGTTTTTCGATTCGACTGCTCCATGGAGCACAAGACAGCTGCATTTCCAAGTGTTTCATTTAAAAACAACAAAGACCGGGAAGTGTCAATTACAAGTCACATTGTTCCCATATATACACCTATTTGTACTTGCCTTCAAGAGCAACAAATTGTTACTTTTGAGGTTAGTGTTTCTCTTATATTATTTACTAATCATACAATGACATTTAGACATAATCTAGGAACATAATAGTATTACTCAATGCTAACATTTTGTTGCAGTTTTCTCCTGGCACATCCTTCTATGGTACAGGAGAAGTTAGTGGTGATTTAGAGAGAACGGGGAAAAAGGTGAACATTTACATTACAAATTCAGTACATTATCTATTTTTTCCACATTAATCTCGTTTAGTATAAATATGAAGGTTTTTACATGGAACACCGATGCATGGGGATATGGCCCTGGAACAACTCCACTATACCAATCACATCCATGGGTATTAGTTGTCCTTCCAAGTGGAGATACACTAGGGGTACTTGCTGATACAACACGAAAGTGTGAGGTATATGAATAACCTAGTTGGGGCCACTCCTCTTTTTTTAGATTCACTCTGCAATGTATACAGTATTTTTCATTGTATAACATTTTCTTTTTTAGATTGATCTAACTAAAGAGGGAATCGTAAGAATTATCTCCCCAACATCATATCCGATAATCACATTTGGTCCATTTTCATCACCGTCTGCCGTCTTGGAGTCCCTGTCACATGCCATTGGTAGTCTCTTAACCAAAACTATATATATAATCATTATGTTTGCTTCTGAATTCCATTAAAACATTTCATATATTAACTGTTAACTTTGATGGGTGACTAGAAGTGAAATGTTTCTTTTAGAAATTTATTTTTTTATTTTTTGTCGCCTTTTGTTAGTAAACATTATTCTTCTTTAAATAAGTTATACTTTCTATTTATCAGGTTCTGTTTTTATGCCTCCAAAGTGGGCCTTAGGGTACCACCAATGTCGTTATAGTTATATGTCAGAGAAACGAGTAGTTGAGGTAAGTGTTTTTTTCACAAGCTGATGCAAGAAAGAAAGAAATGTTATATGTTAGTGTTAAAGTATTTGGCCTCCTTGTCTTGATTTTCATCATTGTAATGATGAATGCAGATAGCGCAAACATTTCGTGAAAAGAAGATTCCTTCCGACGTGATATGGATGGATATTGACTACATGGACGCTTTTCGTTGTTTCACTTTTGACAAGGCATGATTTTCTTTAAGATCATTACAAGTAGATTATTATCAGTGCTAAGCATGGTTAACATAGGCCAATTTATACAAGAAACTTATATGATACTATGTTTAGGAGCGTTTCCCGGATCCAAGTGCTTTAGCAAAATATCTCCATAATAACGGTTTCAAAGCAATCTGGATGCTTGACCCTGGAATAAAGCACGAAGAAGGTTATTCTATCTACGACAGTGGAAGTAAAAATGATGTTTGGACTAAACAAGCAGATGGGAAGCCTTTTATTGGTATCCCTCTAATGTCATGATTTTTATGCACTCTTGTCATCTTAACTAGATATATATTCACAAATTACTGAAAAGTTTATGTTTGGTTTCATAAGGTGAAGTATGGCCCGGCTCTTGCGTTTTCCCTGACTATACAAATTCCACAGCTCGCTCTTGGTGGGCTAATTTGGTTAAGGATTTTGTTTTAAATGGTGTTGATGGTATCTGGAATGATATGAATGAGCCTGCAGTTTTCAATGTAATTTTGGTTTGACTTTTCTTTATTATATTTTTCTTAGTAAGTTAACGTATTTATCTAGTTTCTTTGTGTTATCATTGGTCAATGCTTAGACTGTGACAAAGACGATGCCCGAGAATAATGTTCATAATGGAGATGATGAGCTTGGCGGGGTTCAAAATCACTCACTCTACCACAATGTATTTTTCTTGCTATACTAAAAACTTTCAATTTTTTTATACATGTCTCAAGTTATATAAAACATGCAGAGGGTCTTGCTTTTTCTTAGATTACCGTCATTCCAGAATGTAATGTTAAATATGGACTGATAAACATACATCAACTATTACTTGTCTTTATATAGTTCTATGATTTGCTCTTAAAATTTTCTCTTAGATCTTCTTAAAGGGTTTCTTATGTATGTCTACATTGAGGGTCACTTGGTAAATTAAGTTTGAGGTCAGCCCTTGATCAAAGTATATACATGGAATAATGAAAGTGCATCTTTTTATTTTAAATTACTTTATTTTTGAAAGCGGATGCGTTTGCCTAAAGAATATAACATTTAGTGGTACATTTCTTTTGCATTTTAAGTTAACTTTGTCAATATTTCCTACTTGTCTAGGTTTACGGGATGTTGATGGCTAGGTCAACTTATGAAGGCATGGAACTAGCTGATAAGAATAAAAGACCTTTTGTATTAACAAGGGCTGGGTTTATAGGTAGCCAGAGATATGCTGCAACTTGGACAGGAGATAATCTTTCAACATGGGAACATCTACACATGTCTATATCCATGATACTTCAGTTGGTGAGACTTTCTTATCTATGGAGTGAGAGTAACTGATGCTAATCTATTTTCTCTAGAAGTTTTACGCTTTAAATTATTTTCTCAAGCCATGAAGACCTAAAGGTTTATACTCATGAGTATTTATTTTAGCAGACTTCTTTACATGACTAATTGTCTTGTTCTGTTCAGGGTTATGGTGTTGTTTATAACTCATAATTTTCTATATTTAGTAGAATTAATTAATAGCATATACAAGTGAGAATATGGGTTTATGTATGATTTCTTGATTTTGGTAAAGTACAATGTGAAATAATATAGTAATTCTTTCACATGTAATTAATTAACAATTGTAAAATCATTAATATGTGAGATACTAAATTGCATTTAGGGGCTTAGTGGTCAGCCCTTCTCAGGGCCAGATATCGGCGGCTTTGGTGGCAATGCAACTCCGCGACTATTTGGACGTTGGATGGGTATTGGAGCTATGTTTCCATTCTGTCGAGGCCATTCTGAGGCTGGCACTGATGACCATGAACCATGGTCCTTCGGAGAAGAGGTAATTTTTTTCTTAGCCCATTATTTAAAATACGAACTCAAGATTACCCACAACGCTTGAACGACTTGTCAATTGTCATTATGTCCTAAAGAAAGTTTACGAATCATGATTTTGTGAATTTATTTTTTCACTTATTAAATGAATTTTTTTTAATTAGTGTGAGAAAGTCTGTCGTGCCGCATTAAAGAGGCGTTACCAACTTCTACCACACTTTTATACCCTATTTTACATTGCCCATACAACTGGTGCTCCAATTGCAGCTCCGATTTTTTTTGCTGGTAGGCTTGTTTATGTTTATTATGTTCATCTCTTGTACTGATAGAACCATAATTTAAACTCTATTATTCTTTCATGTTCGCATGAATACAGATCCTAAAGATTACCGGCTAAGGACTATTGAAAACGCCTTTCTTTTGGGTCCACTTCTTGTATATGCAAGGTTATCTGCTTCCCACTAAAAAATAGAACAATTTTTGGATATACTAATTGATATTGTATGAGGTTTGGTCATGGCAATATATTAAGTGTAGTAATTTGAACTTTACCTTTATAATCACAATTGAATACCAAAATTGTTATCATATGATAAGTTTTTTGTAACATTAGAACTCCTCTCTTTTAAGTCATGTAATGTAAATGCTTTTGAGAAAGAAAAAAAAAATTTGTACGTTTCTTTATTGTTTAATTTCCTAAATATTTATATTGATCAAGCTTTCTTTGGTTTTTTTCTATCATGTTCCAGCACTCTATCTGATAAGGGATCACATGAATTGCACCATATATTACCTAAAGGAACTTGGTTAAGGTTTGAATTTGAAGATTCATATCCGGTATGGTTTTTGACAGTTATGAATGTCGACTCTCTTTCTTTGGCAAATAACATATTTCAGATATACATATCACTTGTTCCTTATTCATTTTATGTTGTTAGGATTTACCAACACTATATTTACAAGGTGGATCCATCATATCATTGGCTCCTGCACATATGCATGTTGGGGAATTTAGTATGTCTGATGACTTGACTCTACTCATCTCATTAGATGAAAATGGTAAGTTTAGGATCTAATCTAAAAGAGTAGATCTGTAATTGATTTAAGGTGTGAAAATATGATGTCTTCTCAATTTTCATATGTTTGTGTTGTTGCAATCTGTTTTTCAGTCAACTAGGTATCCTATACCGAGAAATGTATCGTTTTATACTGCTAAAATACTTTGAAAGGGAATGAAAATTTACTTTTGGCATTCAATCTAGCATCTGAGGAAAGATAAGATACCATAATGCAACAACTATTTTTGGAAATTCTTGTTGTAATGTTTATTCAAACATGAAGATTTTTCTTTTTATTCATCTACTAGATTTTTATCTTCATATTGTATATCTTGTAATATTCAAGACAATAATTTCTTTGTGTTACAGGAAAAGCTAAAGGGCTTTTGTTTGAAGATGATGGAGATGGATTCGGCTACACTAATGCTAGATTTCTAATTACACATTACATTGCTGAACGACACTCTTCCACTATTACTATCAAGGTTTCAAAAAGTGAAGGAGAATGGAAGAGACCAAAGCGTCGTGTTCATGTGAAATTGTTACTAGGAGGCGGTGCAATGGTACAACTCTTTCCGAATATATAGAAATCGTGTATATATAAGTTCAAACATTTGAAAAAAATAATGTTGAACAGCTTGATGCTTGGGGAATAGACGGAGAGATTATCCAAATTAAGGTGCCTACAGAAAGTGAAATTTCAGAGTTAATATCCACAAGCAATGAGCGCTTTAAAGTTCAAATGGGTACATCTAAATCTCATCCTCTAAAAATTGACTTAGCTATATTCATCATAATGTGCTAGTTATCGGGCTATAATGCTTCTAGATCTTCATTGTAGTCTTCAAGTTTGATATAATACTTTGTTACATCATTTACTATGTTAATTGAGATGAGATATACCTTTAGATAAAATCCTTAAGTCTATGGGCATATATATACTTCATTACACTTTTATAGAGTATATTAGCTAGAGTGTTTTTCAGGTACTCGTTTATCGTTATAGTATTTCCTTTTAAATTTGGTTTGATGGATAACCATCCAAATAACATTTTGAACATATTCATCATAAAATAACGACACCTGAATCTTCATTTACATATTTAATTATGTACTTGTAAAGTGTTTTTTTAATATGTAGGAAATACAAAATTGATACCTGAAAAGGAAATACTCCATGGAGAAAAGGGAGTGGAACTTTCCAGAGTGCCCGTTGAGCTAGTTAATGGTGACTGGAAACTAAATATACTTCCTTGGATTGGGGGAAGAATATTATCTATGACACATGTTCCATCAGGTATTGTATCGATAAATTGATTGGCCATCAACTATTACGATTGAGAATAATTGTAAATCTCTTATGAAAGTAGATACTTCGAATACTTTTTATGAAGGATTCACATGATCATTTTTAAGATATGTTTCTACAAAAACAATTTTATACAGAGATACATATTATCTATTGAACTCTAGCAGATTGAAACCAAATAAATTTATATATCTCGGTATTAATTATAACATATATTATTATTGAATGATTTTTTATAAATAGAATATTTTCTAATATTTATCTTTTTCAAATATTTAGGATATTTAAATTATGTTTTGTCCTACTTGCCAAAAGAGATACTGTTTACATTTTTTCAAGTTCTATTAGATATTTTTACTAACACGTGAAATTTTGGTATACCGTAGTAAACGTAAATTTGCCAAGTTAAGTAGAAATTGTTATGATCTAATAATCATGTCATGGTTAAGGTTAAAAGGGTGTCTTCATGTTAGCGTTTAGTTATAATGTTGGTCTATTACAACTTGCAGGAGTTCAATGGCTTCATAGCAGGATAGATATAAATGGTTATGAAGAGTACAGTGGTACCGCGTACCGGTCAGCTGGATGTACAGAGGAATATAATGTTATTGAGTGAGTTTACTTAGATGCTCTCTCTCTCTCTCCAAATATGTGTACGCGATGAACGTTGATATTAACATATAGTGAAGGCAAAGTCTACTCTTGGTGCATTAATCGCTTCATGTATTATGACAAGCAACACTTTTAGTGTTATCTTTATTCTTGCTAAAGATTTGATTGTTCCATCTCATTTAGGAGAAATGTTGAACATGAAGGAGAGGGAAAAACTATTATTCTAGAAGGTGATGTAGGCGGTGGACTTGTTCTTTGGCGTAACATCACCATACCTAATGATAATTCCAAATATTTTCAAATTGCTTCTAAAATTGAGGCACGTAGTATTGGCGCCGGCTCTGGAGGATTTTCAAGGTTTGTTTACTTGATCGCATTCTTCTTTTTTCTAGCTTTTTCCCTATGTTTGTAATGAATTTTTGAAACGGTCTAGAGATAACCACATTGAGTTTTTTCGCAAAATTTGGCTGCCAACACACTTGGAAAATTACATAACCTTAGCAGAATAGTGAAAACTCAATTTGCAATATTATTGTTGTGTAATATAAACTAGATTTCAAATAACATATATTTCTTGCGAGGCTTTGTACGTTCCCTGTATCGGAGATATATATGCTTGAATCCCCATCTTTTATTGGGACCGGAATGACTTAAGTTGATTTAATGATTCAAATTCCTTGTCTTTTTATTTTTTTTGGTGTTGGTTATTAAACATTGCAGGTTGGCATGCCTACGAATTCGTCCAACATTCACTCTTTTTCATCCCACCGAAGCATTTATCTCATTTACATCGATTGATGGTTTAAAGCGTGAAATTTGGCCTGCATCTGGAGATCAGCTATATGAAGGGAACAACATCCCAAATGGTAATAAAAATTGAAGCTCGTAAGGTTAACAAAAGCACAAAAATCCCCACTAGTGAAGGCTTGGCTTTGGCCTAAAATGAACATTTTCTTATCATTGAAAATTAGTTGCAAGCCGTTTTATAAGAGGAATAATTCCCTAAAAAAAATTGATCATGTAATACTTGGCCAAAAAATCTTCCTATCTTTTTCTTTCCAGGTGAGTGGATGTTGGTGGACAAGAGCTTGAATCTACAGCTAGTAAACAGGTTCATTGTTAGTCAAGTCTTCAAATGTATTGTTCACTGGGATAGTGGAACCGTCAACTTGGAATTATGGTCTGAAGAGCGACCAGTATCCAAAGAATCTCCTCTACAAATAGAACATGAGTACAAAGTCAAAACTTTCCCTTAAATATTTTCGAAAGATTCAGTTGCCACATTAGCTCATTTCAACGGTTTTACTTGACCACTTGGGTTGTCCATTGTGAGTACATAAAATAGTGAATAAGCAGTGCTCGTTTCATCAACACTACATATATTATTTGTATTTACACTTGTTTTGCTATAAATAAAAAATCGTTTGCTCTACTTTTTGGTAGTTTTTTTGTGACCCCACAAGCTCATTGTCCAATATTGTGAATTGTCTACATAACTTGTGGTTTTCTAAGGTTATACTAGTATATTATATCTAGATTGTATATTATATCTAGATTGACCAATGCATGAGTAATCATTGCTATAATTATTATGGTTACAATGGTCAATCTCGGTTTAAGTTGGTTGAGTTGATTTGATGTATCAAGAGTATTTGTTGGTTTTTAAGTTTAGGACATAATAAACTATATAAAACATAAATCAAAGATCATTAATCAAAAACCTCACAAGAAACTAAACGTATTACTTATACATATACAATTTCATACATAATTCGTTATTAATGATTGTGTTTAGGTTTATGGTGTGTTAAAGCATCTCCAATGTATTTCTCTATTTTTTACTCCAAAATAGAGGATCTCTAAAATAGAGTTAGATTTTGCTCCAATGTATTTCTCTATAATCTACTCTAAAAAAGAATATTTTGAGTATATTCCTTTTTTTATTATATTAATAATTATTAATAGTAAATGTTATCAAGAATATTAACAAATTCACCCCAATCATATTTATATAAAAAATATTATTATGATATTATTTAAAATTTAAAATTTATTGCATAAAAAACATATTACCCCATACAAAATAACAATAATAATAATAATAATTTATCCACTATATGAATATTTTCCCCATAGATGATCAATCAACGCATCTCGAAGTGAAAAATGAGCGTCTTTTTTTTTTTCTCTAAATCGAGCAAGAAAATGAGTGATATTTTTCCCTTAGAAATTTGTTTTTATTTCTCTGTCGCCTTTCCTTAGTAAAATTACTCTTCTTTAAATAAGCTATACTTTCTACTTATCAGGAACTGTTTTTATGCCTCCAAANATGCCGTTGGAGTTATATGTCTGACAAGCGAGTAGTCGAGGTAAGTGTTGTTGTTCGTATAGTGACTGTTTGGTAATGCTGATGAAAAAATGATCTAGTTATGGTTCGTACATAAAATTTGGGGCCTTCCTGTCATCTGTTTCTTCGTTTTTCTGATGCTTGCAGAAAGATTCGTGACAATAAGCCGTGAAAGATTCGTGAAAGTTTGATGATGGTTGAGGTGTTGAACTGAATGAATAAGCCGTCAATGATGGTTGGATCATGACAGTTGCATTTGAAATNNNNCTCTCGGTTTAACAACATGCGGAAGTATGCAGTTTCATCAGGGCTATTGTTAAATACCTGTCACCATCACTAGCCGCAAAAACAAACATGATTGAACCACATAGTAGGCTTCATAAACCATCATTTGTAAAAGAAGTGATACCTGAACAAACTGCGATCGCCGCAGATTAAACAAAAACTGAGGGAATAACGAAAAATAGGGATTCAACGTGAAGGAGGCTGGATCATCCTTTCTATAATCTCCAAATTTTGAACAAAGACGGATGAGATTCCTATCTAGCCACCGTGTAGCATCAAATCCCTCCTGTGGCAAAAAGAAAAAAAAAAGATGAGTTGTCTGTATGAAACAAATATTACAGACACTTTAAATGGAATGGTAACTATTGTCACTTAAGATAAGTCATTGAAAATTAGTCCCTGTAGTTTTGTCCTATGAACAAATTGCATTAACTCATTTATATTATTTTTGGAACTGAAAAGCTATGTGAACAACAGACTTTGAATTTTCTTTTAGCCAAAAGTCCTCAGGGTTCCTGGAATATATTATCCTTTGTACGAAGAAAAAAAGGTATTTGAAATCATTGCCGGAAAATGAAATAAAGCAACTACCAAAAGGAATCCGTTTACTATAAGCTACGTGAAATAAGCTCTGAAGTACCTCAGATTCCATTTTTAAAGAAGCTAATCTTGCCATGACCACAGCAGCAGTTTCTTGATCAATAATGGTAAGGACGTAATTGTATGTCTACTACAAAAAAAATAGTGAAATGCAAAGAGTGGGAGAATCAGTTTTTATATA
>OVAF01004203.1:0-10481 GCA_900406245.1 Odontarrhena argentea
TGATCCTATAGGGTCACACACCTAAGCAACTGGAAGGTTTCGGATGGAAATGAGGGTACGTGTGTCGATCGACACAATGGTTGTGCCGATCGACACAAAGCCAAGTGCATCGATCGACACNCAAGTGCATCGATCGACACAATGGTTGTGTCGATCGACACAAATGTCGGTGGACGTTTGGGCCTTGGGCTTTTAGGGTTTCTGGAAATGGTGAAATGTCTCTCCTATATAAAGGCATATAGGGCAGACGATTTCATTATCAGTTTTTTCTCAGATTCAGAAACCAGAAACCTTTTCTCTCAGTTTCCAGGAACTAGCATTCCAGTTCTTCCAGTTGTGTGAGTGTGGATACCTGTGGAGGTGCTACACTATTGGCACTTGAAGATCTCGAGATCCTGATCATTCCGCTGCAATCCGTTCTTCAGGTAATCTCCAGATCTGGGAATCTAGATTCATCTTCAGAGATCCTAGGATAGGAAAACCTGTTAGTCCTAAGTGGTTAGGCTAGATCTGTTTTCCTTCATATTTCAATGCAATTTTGTATAATGTCATCGTTGTATTTGAGATAACCGTTTAACTAAATATGATGTGACTTTGAGCCGATCAATCATCGTTGTATTTGAGATAAAGTCATCGTTGTATTTGTTGGAAAATCAATTGCATGTGTTTTATCATTATAGACCAAAAGTCATGACACCAGTTCCAATTAGTGATGATTTGCGCAAGTTCATTGCAAGAACAATTTATTTAACAATATTCACGTGTATAAGTGTTGCACCACTTTCAAGGAACAAGAAGAGATAAAGTAATATAATTCAAGAGACGGATTAACACCAAGAATAGCAATGGAAGAAGAGAGGAAAAGATCAGGTTGAGAATCAAGAACACCATCAAGATCAGTATACTCAGAAACAGAGTTATTCGTAACGACGAATCGACGATGGTGTTTCCGGGGAGAAGAGTAGGAAGACGAGAGAGAGGTTCCAAGATACGGAGATCGGAGAAGGAGATACGTTGAGGAACGATATGGTAAGCGACGGAGAGACGCTATGAAGTGGCGGAGGCAGAGGAGGAGGAGATATCTGCGGCGTCGAAGTTCGTGGGGATGAAGATTGTTGTGGAGAGTGGGGTTCCGAAGTTGTCGTTGACGGAGGAGAGAAAATCTGCGGCCCAGTCGTGGAATTTTCCGGCGGAGATCATTGCTTCGATGATTATGTCGGAGTGTTGTGTCGAAGGTGAAGAAGATGAGACGGTGGTAGGGAAGAGGAGGAGGAGGTGGCTCGTGGTGGTCATCGGAGAAGCAAATCGGCGGCGAAGTTTGTTATAGAGAGAAAGAGAGAAAGTTTCGATGGGAAAACTGCCTGTTTCCCCACGTAAACTTTCATATCTGCCTATATACACACGAACTTTGGACCTCCTCCCAATTGCACATAATCGAAACTTAACCTCCTATTTCCCCATAAACACAAACTTAAAAGCCCATTTCCCCAAATCGATTTAATTTCTGGTTTACCTTGAACGAAATCGTTGTGAACCAAAACTAAACCGTATTATGACCAAATTAAACCGGAAACACGGCCTATTTCCCCACATAAACTTTCATATCTGCCTCTATACACACGAACTTTGAACCTCTTCCCAATTGCACATATTCGAAACTTAACCTCCTATTTCCCCATAAACACAAACTTAAAAGCTCATTTCCCCATTCTCGAACTCATTCCTACACCGGATCGTCGTCGTTGCTTTAAACTCCACGAATCTCATCGTCTTCCTCGATAGTGGGTCCTCCTCTGATTTTCACAAAATCATCAATTCTCAAATCGCAAAATCCCCAATTCTCAAATCGCAAAATTTCCAATCCCCAATTTGCAAGGGATTGGAAATTTTGCGATTTCCGAATTGAAGATTTTGAGAATTATAAATAGTAAATGTTAGATTATAATTATCTCGGACATTGTTGCGGCGAGAGGAATCACAAAATTTCCAACCCCCAATTTGAAAGGGATTATAATTTTTTGCGATTTGCGAATTGAGGATTTTAAAAATTATAAATAAGAAATGTTAGATTATAGTTATCTCGGACATTGTTGCGGCGAGAGGAATCGCAAAATTTCCAACCCCCAATTTGCAAGGGATTAGAAATTTTTGCGATTTGCGAATTGAGGATTTTGCAAATTATAAAAAAGAAAGGTTAGATTATAATTAATTTTGCGATCCGGTGGAGAAGAATGAGTTCAAGAATGGGGAAATTTGCTTTTAAGTTTTTGTTTATGGGGGAATAGGAGGTTAAGTGACAAGACCAAACGCTCTTTCTCAAAAATATCAACATACTTTACTACACTTAACGACTTCCAAAATATTACGATTTATAAATAATTAAATAAATAAATAAATAAATAAGTTCTTATTTTCAAACAACGTTTAAAATATCGAGGAAAGTCAACATAAAACCTTGAGTCAAAATGGAAGAAATAACTTAACGTAAAATCCTTATTTTAGTACTTTATTAGATAATAAATATAGATCCCAATATTCCCGAAAACCGGCACCAAGTAACCACGAACTGCGGCGCTACTCCACAAACTCACCCTCACCTGCATCCAAAAAGGAGGCATGAGCAACTACGTTACTCAGTGAGGACGATCATGCTCTGCCCACATGATCCCTAACACTAAAAGTCAACATAAACAATTACCCACAAGGAAACAAGACAACACATATCAACATAGGCACATCAATCGTTCATTATATAGCACAATTAAAAGCACAGTCACAAACACAATCACAAATACTTTCAAAATCACATGCGACACCTTTCTGTGACCTAGGGCTGGCCAGTTCGCCGCGAAGGCTCATCTGCCACCATGGCTCGTCAGCCAACGATCTACACGGCCGACATCCCGTGTAGAACCTCACACAATATCTGCAGTAGGGACAACACCACACACTCGCAGTCTACACACAAAACCTGCAGTAGGGACAACACCACACACTCGCAGTCTACACATCCATCATCATTAACCACTATCCTCTAATATCATATACCATAATCAACCATCATGTAAATATCATTTATTATTAATCATTTATTATTAATCAGGCATCACTCAACATGCAAATATCAAACAAACACTTAATACTATCCTACTAACAATCATATATTCACATTAACTTAAAGGGTAGGAAATCCACAGATCACATCCTCACCTTAGCCACAAAGCAGGTGTAGAGAAAAGCTAAGTCTGGACTGCTACAGCGACTGCAATGGAACACTAGAATCAACACTACAATTCTCGGATCTGACTTCCTGCACAAGTTAGGGTTTTCTGGTTTTTTTTTTTCTGGGTTTTCTGGCAGATAGACAGTTACTTGACCATAAAGAAACATGAACAACTTCTAGGTCCCACCTCGGATTGAGACAAACAGTATGGTTCTGAATTCCTTGAACCAAGAGCTTTCCAGGGGTATCAAAATCACGATCTGGGTCCTTCTGGATCGTCGGGAAAACGTCTCTCAAAAGTGCACAACGAAACTGATCAACACTCAAACACGCACCAATTATGGGTTCAGAAAACAGTGAACTTTTCCTCAACTTTGAACAGAGATTGCGCTTGGAGCTTACCGTATAAATTGACTCTGAAAGAAGCTACGGAAACCAGGTAATGAGGGCTATTCAGAGATGCAAATCCCGACTCCTAACTCTCCTGGATCCGTGAGAAAACGATCTCCCAATATGGCTACTTGATACTGTGAATACTGTGAAAACATGCAGATCTGAAGCTAAGTCTGGATTTCAGAAAACTGTTATTTTTGGGAAACTTTGAGAGGCGATAACTGATAGACTATACCTTCAAATTGAGATCGGAAAGAAGCTCCAGAAACTACAACACGAGACGAATCCAAGGATATAAGCCTCGTGTCCTATCTCCTCCAGACTCGACCACAAATGATCCCACAAAACCTCTACTCAGAACTGTCCTCTGTTGTTTGGAGATGTGGGTAGAAAAGTGTTTTTGCCGTCAATTGCTCTGACCTAGTTCTCCCAACTCACATATTATATAGGGGATGACAAAAAAAGATTTAGGGCTTAATTACTTGGGCTTTTCGCAAACGGGCCTAGTGTTTTTATGGGGAAAAGTGGTAACGGGCCGTGACAATTCTCCCCCACTTAGAAAGAATTCGTCCTCGAATTGCACGGCTGGGGCTGCGCCCCAAGCTTAAGCTTGGAAAAGTGGATGATCCTCCTTCATCCGTGACTCTGACTCCCAAGTTACTTCCCGGATTCCATCTCTTTCCCAGCATACCTGCTCCAAGCCGTTCCCCCTTTCTCATGTGCTTGCTTACGATCCAAAATCCTTACCGGTATTGCCGGAATTCTTAGGTCATTTTCTAGGTCCTCTGGACGTTGGGAAATGATCAACTCTTGTTCTTTCACTACTTTCCGCAGGACTGATATGTGAAACACATTATGGAAATCAGACAACTCCAAGGGCAAGTCCAATTCATAGGCCACAGGCCCAATCCTCTTGGTAGTAATGTACGGTCCCATATACCTCGGTTTGAGCTTCTTTAATTTTCTTAACTTATCAGTTCCCCAAACGTCCTCATTTTCAAGTACACTGCATCCCCAACTTCAAACTCCAAATCTTTTCTCTTTTTGTCTGCATAGCTCTTGTGACGATCATGGGCCTCTTTAAGTCTATCTCGAAGTAGAGCCACCTGCTTTCTGATTCTTGAACCAATGCTGGTTCCAGTTCCCATCTCTCCCCCACTTCGGTCCAACAAAGGGGTGTGCGACAGGGTCTACCATAAATGGCCTCATATGGTGACATTTCAATGCTCGAATGGTAGTTGTTGTTGTAAGCAAACTCCGCTAGTGACAAATAATCAGGCCAAGCTCCTCCCCAATCCAATATACATGCTCTCAACATATCCTCCAAAGTCTGAATCGTTCTTTCTGATTGTCCGTCCGTTTGAGGATGATTTGCTGTACTCAAGTTGACGTTGGTCCCTAACGCCTTTTGGAAAGCTTGCCAAAAATTCGATGTAAACCGTGGATCTCTATCGGAGACAATACTCACTGGAACCCCATGCAGCTTGACGATCTCTTCAAGGTATCTCTCAGCCAACTTACTAACCCCATCCGTCTTTTTAATGGCCAAAAAGTGAGCTGATTTAGTGAGTCGATCCACAATCACCCATATGGCATCACTATTGCCTTTCGACTTTGGCAATCCCGTAATGAAGTCCATGGTAATCATATCCCACTTCCACTCGGGCATAGGTAAACTCTGTAATAACCCGCTAGGTAATCCTCGTTCTGCTTTGACAAGTTTACAAACATGACATCCTGAAACCCACCTAGCGACATCATTTTTCATACCGTGCCAGTGATAATACCTCTTCAGATTCTGGTACATTTTATTATTTCCTGGGTGTATTGAGAATCGTGACTGATGTGCATTTTGAAGGATCTCATTCCTTAGACCTCTATTCTTTGGCACACTCACTCGATCATTGTACATAATCGTTCCATTCGCCGTCGTTCGGTACCCGGTCAGTTTCTGTTCAATTGCCTTCTTTAAAGCGACATCTTCTTTCTGTGCCTCGTTAATTCTCCACAGCAAATCTGCTTGACCTACCGCCTCCAAGCCTACGGCATCTTCATCTACCGTAGTGGCACACAACCTCAAGTTTGCTAGTACTGATGTAAGCTCTTGTACTTCCTTATTACCAGAAATGTCATCCCTCCGCCTACTTAGGGCGTCCGCTACTAAATTAGCTTTCCCCGAATGATAAGTAATGTGTAAATCATAATCAGCTAGTAACTCCATCCATCTTCGCTGCCTGAGATTCAAATCTCCTTGTGTGAACACATACTTCAAACTCTTATGGTCGGTAAGCACTTGGACCTTTTCTCCGTACAAATACGCGCGCCAAATCTTCAAGGCGAACACTACTGCTGCCAACTCCAAATCATGCGTAGGGTAGTTAACTTCATGTTTCCACAGCTGCCTAGACGCATAAGCAATCACCCGATCCTCTTGCATGAGTACACAACCCAATCCTATTCCAGACGCATCAGTGTAGACCTCATATGGTACTCTGGTCCGTGGTAATACCAACACTGGTGTTTGGGTTAACTGAACTTTTAGCTTCTGAAAGCTCTCCTCGCATTCCCTTGACCATTCAAATTTTACTCCCTTTCCTGCAAGCTGAGTCATTGGTTTTGTCAGACTTGCAAACCCTTTCACGAACTTCCGGTAATACCCTGCTAACCCAAGAAAGCTTTGAATCTCTGTGGCACTAGTGGGGGTAGGCCACTTAGCGATGGCTGAAATCTTTTCTGGGTCTACAGCCACTCCAGCCTCAGAAACTATATGACCAAGGAATCCAATCTCCCTTTGCCAAAAACTACACTTATTCAGCTTTGCATACAATTCATTTTGTCGCAGAATATTTAGCACAATCCTTAAATGCTCAGCATGCTCCTCCTTACTACGTGAATACACCAAGATGTCGTCGATAAACACAATCACACACTTATCCAAATACTCCCGGAACACATTATTCATCATCTTCATGAACGCAGCTGGGGCATTGGTTAGTCCGAATGGCATAACTACAAACTCATAGTGTCCATACCGTGTTCGGAAAGCAGTTTTCCTTACATCTTCTTCAGCTATCCGAATTTGATGGTAACCCGAGGCTAGATCTATCTTTGAAAACCATGATGCTCCCTGTAGTTGGTCCAACAACTCATCGATACGTGGTAGCGGGTACTTGTTCTTGATTGTCACCTTATTCAATCCCATGTAGTCGATGCAAAGCCGAAAAGTCCCATCCTTTTTCTTAACGAATAGTACAGGTGCTCCCCATGGTGAGCTGCTAGGTCTGATGAAACCTTTGTCTGTAAGGTCCTCCAACTGCTTCTTTAACTCATCCATCTCTGCTGGAACTAAACGGTATGGAGCCCTGGATACCGGAGCAATTCCCGGCTCTAACTCGATGGTGAACGCATCCCCTCGCGTTGACGGCGGACCTTTTAACGGCTCAAAAACATCCTGATACTCTGCTACCACCGGAATGATATTTAAGTCCCCTCCCGCTTCACCCGCTTGCATGGTGATTGTTGCGAGATATGCTTCATTTCCTTTACTTAGTAGCTCCTCTGCGTGGATCATAAAGATGAGGGGAATACCACTCTGGGCCTTGACTCCGCGATATACCAACTTTCCTTCGGGTCTAGTGAATGTAACCTGAGTCCTTAGGCAATCAACTAGGGCCTGATGTCGAGTCAACCAATCCATACCCAAGATTATATCATAACGCTTTAACTTCATCTCCACAAGATTCTCATGTAGCTCCACGCCCTCTATCAAAATTGGAACGCTCAAGAATTTCCTTGTTGCCTCTAATAGCTCGTCGCCTGCAGTTTCGACCCTCCTTGGTTGCTCAACAACTTTTCCTTTGAAGAGCCAGCTCTTCGTCAATGTTGGGCTCACAAAGCTATGCGTAGCACCCGTATCAAACAAAGCAAGGGCTGCAATTTCCCCAACATAAACGGATCCTACACAATTCATACTTCTAAGCGACAAGGCAATCACAGATGACAAGATACAAGCACACAATTTCTACTTAATCCATGCATAGATATCGAAGATCAACAAACTTATAAAAAAAAAACTTACCGACAATTGGCTCAGCGCCATCATGATCTCCGGTAGTATACACACGAGGTGTTACGGCCTGCCTCTTTTGTGGGGGAGCTGGCGGTCGCTGCTGGTCCTGATTTCCTTGGTTCTGCGTTGCGGGTCTCACCCTACAATCCCTAGCACGATGACCTGTCTTCCCACAGTTGAAGCACTGCCTTGTGAACTTGGTACATGTCAGTTTAGTGTGACCTTTTTCTCCACAGTTGTAACATACCCCAGGTCTAGCCAAACATGCGCCGAAATGACCCTTCTTGCACCGGTTGCAATATGGAGTCGGCTCTCTCCCTACTGATGTGTTCCGATTTCCCTGTGGCTGCTTACCGGAATCAGGTGCTCGACCTCTCGTTTGAACACCCCTAGCCCTTCTGTTTTCCATCTCTAGCCCACTCTCAGTTAAAGCTGCCTTCTCAACCAATTTAATCATGTCAGTGTAGTTTCGGACCTGAAGACGGTTGCGAATCTCAATCTGAAGCCCCGGAAAAAATTTCTTGATCGCCTGTTGCTCTGTCATTTCCCTTTCAGCAAACCTTCTCAACCGACTGAACTAACGCTCATACTCTCTGACAGTCATACCCCCTTGGCGAAGTCCCTGAAAATTCTGACCCAGCTGATCAAGAGCCTCCTCGGGGAAGTACTTCCGGTTGAACTCGTCCTTAAAGAACTCATAAGGTGCCACAAAGCCTGACGGTGCTCCTTGCATCACGCCTTCCCACCATAGTTGTGCATCACCCCTCAAGTAGTTGACTGCTAACCTCCTCCTGTACTCCATTGGGCACATGGTAGCCTCAAACGTCCTCTCCAAAAGTCTCCTCCAGTTGTCAGCCTCTATAGGATCCGTACTCCCTTTGAAAATCTCCATTCCTGTGTCCCTTACCATTTTCATGGCATCCCAGTAAGTCACCCCTGGACCTTGCATTTGCTCCTGCACTTCCGGCTGCTCCGGGGGTGGTGGATGCTCAGGTGGTGGTGGAGGAGGCTGTGGTTGCGCAAATTGGGGCAACATTTGCTCAAACATCTCCCTCATCCCAGCAAGTAGAACCGTTGCAATGTCTGACTGCACTCCTGTGTGAACTGACTGCTCGCCACTACTCTGCAAACTTCCCTCGGGTTCAGGTTGAACATTGTTCCCACGACCTCCAGCATGTCTACTTCATCCTTGACCTCGACCTCGACCTCGACCACGATCTCGACCTCGACCACGATCAGCCATTCTGATAGAAAAAAAAACTATAAACAAAAGAAACTAACAACGAACAAAAGAACACAACAACTTAACAACAAGCTCAGTCCTGGATCATTGGTGCTTTTTTTATCTTTAAAACAAAATCCCCATTCCCCAAAAGAATTAAAAAACATTTTCCTTCTTCAAAAGGCACTGCCTTCCGGGTCAGAACCGGCTTGGCTAACCTTACGCTCTGATACCAAATTGACAAGACCAAACGCTCTTTCTCAAAAATATCAACATACTTTACTTCACTTAACGACTTCCAAAATATTACGACTTATAAATAATTAAATAAATAAATAAATAAATAAGTTCTTATTTTCAAACAACGTTTAAAATATCGAGGAAAGTCAACATAAAACCTTGAGTCAAAATGGAAGAAATAACTTAACGTAAAATCCTTATTTTAGTACTTTATTAGATAATAAATATAGATCCCAATATTCCCGAAAACCGGCACCAAGTAACAACGGACTGCGGCGCTACTCCACAAACTCACCCTCACCTGCATCCAAAAAGGAGGCATGAGCAACTACGTTACTCAGTGAGGACGATCATGCTCTGCCCACATGATCCCTAACACTAAAAGTCAACATAACAACTACCCACAAGGAAACGAGACAACATATATCAACATAGGCACATCATTCGTTCATTATATAGCACAATTAAAAGCACAGTCACAAACACAGTCACAAATACTTTCAAAATCACATGCGACACCTTTCGGTGACCTAGGGCTGGCCAGTTCGCCGCGAAGGCTCATCTGCCACCATGGCTCGTCAGCCAACGATCTACACGGCCGACATCCCGTGTAGAACCTCACACAATATCTGCAGTAGGGACAACACCACACACTCGCAGTCTACACACAAAACCTGCAGTAGGGACAACACCACACACTCGCAGTCTACACACAAAACCTGCAGTAGGGACAACACCACACACTCGCAGTCTACACATCCATCATCATTAACCACTATCCTCTAATATCATATACCATAATCAACCATCATGTAAATATCATTTATTATTAATCATTTATTATTAATCAGGCATCACTCAACATGCAAATATCAAACAAACACTTAATACTATCCTACTAACAATCATATATTCACATTAACTTAAAGGGTAGGAAATCCACAGATCACATCCTCACCTTAACCACAAAGCAGGTGTAGAGAAAAGCTAAGTCTGGACTGCTACAGCGACTGCAATGGAACACTAGAATCAACACTACAATTCCCGGATCTGACTTCCTGCACAAGTTAGGGTTTTCTGGTTTTTTTTTTTCTGGGTTTTCTGGCAGATAGACAGTTACTTGACCATAAAGAAACATGAACAACTTCTAGGTCCTACCTCGGATTGAGACAAACAGTATGGTTCTGAATTTCTTGAACCAAGAGCTTTCCAGGGGTATCAAAATCACGATCTGGGTCTTTCTGGATCGTCGGGAAAACGTCTCTCAAAAGTGCACAACGAAACTGATCAACACTCAAAAACAGGCACCAATTCTGGGTTCAGAAAACAGTGAA
>OVAF01004204.1:0-10480 GCA_900406245.1 Odontarrhena argentea
GATAGAAACCTGATAGTCCTTAGGTGGTTAGGACTAGATCCAGGTTTTCCTACACAAGTAACCAAGTAACGAGAGTTGATTGTAACGAGAGTGATAATGAAGTTGTGATAGTAACAAAGATGTATGATTAACGATGTAAACAATATATTAAAAGCGTTACGATCTAAGCAGTTTGGAAATGCACAATTTAAGTAGTAGACTCTCGGACTAGTGTCAATCGCCACATTTGCATTGTGTCGAATGTCACTTATTCGAGGTGGGTGCCGGCGACACCACTAGGTGGTGTCGGTCGCTACTATGCTTGAGTTTTATAGTTCTTGAGCTAGAACACACGTGTGTGCACAAACTAATCAAGAGGGCCTTTATGGATTCTCTTTCCATCTTACTGAATATCTAGTCAATGGGGGAAATACTAGTAAGATGGAAGCATTGAGATCTATGTAAAAAGGCTAATAAATAAAGTGATCAATGCATGATACTAGCGGTAATACAGCATTCGACTATTCAGCCTATTATCGGGTCACGGCGTGTCATTGCCGCGTCGTGTCATAACCATAAGGACCCTAAGACATTTCGTTGGAGGGAGTTACCTCTTAAGACTAGTACCTAAACATCCTCTATGTTCGAAGATGGCATAGAGACCATATCACTTTACAAAACATCATGAAAAACATAAGAACAATGCACCATTCTACTACATGACTATACAATCCTACTATTACTCAAATATCAAATATAAACTACTCACACATGATGCAATAACAAGACATGAAAAAAGAGAAGAGAAACTTTATTAAGAAACAAACCAAAAGGTGTTTAGGAACAAAAAGTGGTTTTGGAAGCGTAGAGAATGGATGATGATACAAAGAGTCTGTAAGAGTCATTATATAGGTCGAGGCAAGAGCTAGGGTAAAAATGTGTCCTCTAGAAGCTTCATGATGCGAATCAATCGTCAAAGGAAAGTTGTCATTTCTACGCCCGAGCAGGTGTCAATTGCCACTATGATGTGGTGTCGCTCGCCACTTTGAGATATCTTCATAGGAACTTTGTAATGAGTGTCATTCGCCACCTTTGTCCGGTGTCGGTTGCCACTTCACAGCATGAATCCTCATTTCTTCGATCCTTGCTTCGTTTCTTGATGAAAAGTGTCGTGTACTCCAAAAGTCAACAAAAAATCTTCAACACGTACTTTTACCTGAAAACGTTCTTAGATAGTAATAATATGGGGAAACTCCCAGTAAAAGATAGCTACAGTATGTCAAAATCATGGTGTATCACCCATCAAAAAAGCATTTGAGATTACGAAAGACCGCAAACAAATTAGGTGTTGATACTCGAGCTATTCCAAGTGGTTGTCCGACTGTTATGGATTTTCCCAGTCGAGGGTGATGTAAGCTTTTATAGTAGTCAAGGCAATCAATTACCTAAACCACATTAACAATACAGATAAATTGTTGTAGCATAACATAGAGTATCAAACTAGAAAGAGTTAAGAGGAACTAACACACTAAGCATAAGGACATTAGATTAAAAGCAATAAATGATTGGTTTTTGGGTTTTCAAATTAAACATAAATATGAGACAATAAAACAATAAACGATTAAGGAAAAACAAATAACAAGGATTGATTCTTGAGACGAGCAAGTGATATAGGTCATTATTGTATGTGTACTTAGTGGTGATTGGGTTCTAATTAAGTATTATCCAAGACCAGAATTCAGTAATTATAGATTAAGTCATTCTTTTGATCAAAAAAAAAAAAATGATTAATTCATTCTCATGATCTTAATCACTTCATTAATTTTCCGATTATGATTTCACGAATTAATACCCATTAACAATCAAGTTTCATCAACCACCATTTAACATCATTTTTCAATGGCTAAACAAGATTAGCTAATTAATTTGTTCATTCAAGCATTTCATAAAACATAAACACCTTCCGGGAAAGACTAATGCTAAGTTCAAACCTAGATGATTAAGTCTAATCAAACATTAAACTCCAAATTACTTAAGGATCGAACCATTACCCAACCTCAAACACCCTAGGAAAACCCCTAAATCTACTAGACTTCAAGAATCAAGAAGACTACTAACTCATTATCAAAGAAACCAAACAACAATTAGATGAAAATCTAAGCATGGATAAAGAGAGATTATGACATGATAATCATAAACTTAAAATCCCTTAATTATTCAAAGAAATCCAGATACAAGATTTTAGAGGTTCTTAGATATATGATCCTCTTTTCCAAACTAACTGCAAACTTATAATTTATAGGAAACATATTAGGTTTTGGAATAGTCAAACAAAGTCACCACGTCAAAGATGGTCTACGCGGGTCAACTCTTGGTCAACGGGTGAGAGGGGTGGGTTACTGGGAGATGAATTTCAAATATTTTAAGAATGTAAAGTCCATCATTATTGGGTAATTATTTTAAAAATATTTTTGAATACTTGTGTTACTGGTGTGAGGATTTTTCAATTCCAGTGGCAATCTTATGTTATTGGTGTGATGATTTATAGAGTTGAGTATTTAAAGATTCTACAATTCTATCAAACTCTCGTGTTATTGGTATGATGATTTTTTGTATTTTTTTTTCACCATCACAACTTTCAAAATCTCATGGTTACCTCTAGGATTTTAACAATCATAAATTTTACGATTCCAAAGTTTACATACACAAGAACATCTCAAAATAAAAAAGATTCAAAATCAAAACCATCATTCTTTGTTCAATATCAATACATTGACTTTATGCCTATATTTTATCGCAATGACCAAAACCATTATTTTTTCTTAAAATAATTTGTCCAATGACCGAATTGTTTATTAAAAAAATATAATAAATGAGAAAGATGATAAAAGAAAAAAAACCAATGAAATAATTATGTGTGTGTTTTACCTTATTTGAATATGTATTATATAGAATATATATGAAATAAATCAAATCATAAATTTATATTGAAAAAAAAAACTTAAAAACTTATTTGAAATCAGTATGAATTCATAAGAATCCTAATAATATAATTGTAATAATCTATAAATCTCCTTACAAATTTCTAAAATCACTAGATCTGTTAAATCCACAAACTCCACATAAATCAAGCTCCCAATAACCCCCATAAAAGACGGCTTGTATCATTCCGGCCCCTGCAAGAAATTGCTGGCCAGAATTGCCTTTGAAGGAAGTTTGACTAGTCTTCGATGAATCACGCATAACTTTCTCTTCCAAACTCCAAATGCTTCCATTTAAAAAACTCACAGCTTCTTGACTCATCCCTCTATGTCTCCACCAAATTTCAGAACAACTGGATAAGCCTCCACTTGCACCTTCCACGCTCAAATTAACACTCCAAGATAGCTTGGTCCAGAGGTCCTAAAATGCACAAATGCATATGCAAAGTGCAAGTTTCCTAATGAATGGAAACTAAAATGATCTAAATACGAAATATGACTAAATGTAACAAGACCATGAGATTTAATACAATGAATGCGTCACAAAATCAGTAAAATTCGGACTGAAATATGCATAAAATGCAACACATCATAGGGCTTTTGTTTCCGTCAACTTTAGGATCTCCTCATGGAATCTAAGTTATTAAAAACGTTATCATTCATCGCCTTCGAGATATACCATATTATCCATGGATAGGTGTTATCCTAGATTTTTGAAGGGATCAATCAAAAAAGATAATCAGCTTTTGAAAAAAGTAGGGAACCGGTTAAAAAAAATCAACCTCAATAAGAATCTTTGAAAGGGCTCATGTTTGGAAAGCAGAAGGACACTCGAACAATAACCGATAAGCATCGTTTGGTGTCTCCTCCTCAAATCCACATCGAGAGTATGTGGTATCCAAACTGATTTTTCATTCACGTAAATTGGAAATAACCGATAAGCATCCAGACAACATTTGACATTAAAAACGTGGAATCTTTGGAGGTCATTTTACTTTCCGCGCATTAGCTTGGAGTACCATAAATTTAGGTCTGTAATTAAGAGTGACTAAATCATGAATATCTTTCTCTTACTTTAGTTGGTAACCTAATTTAACCGTATACTTCCTGGAATTTGTGAAGTTCCATCTACAAGGTCCGCTTTTGGGTTTGATTAATTGGATACTCGGTATAATTGAGACATTCACATCTCAAAAATTTTGTTGAGCAAGTTTATATTCCACATCTTTTTTGTCGTATCCACTAACTGGTTATCGTAAGAAATGAGTTGTATGCTCGGCCTATCCCAACAGATGGACGATAATATTCTATCAATATCCATGGACCGTTCCAAAGTGATATAGAGACTCTCATGTACCGACTCTTTTAGCTAAAGTACGATACGAGGGAAAATATACTTTGATCGGATCCAATGACCCAACTGAAAATACCGTACCTTAAAAACTCTCACAAACAATAAGTCTGAAAGTTCTATGAAACATAGTAATTGTTTCGCTAGTATAACTGTATTAAAATCCTCAATTACCCTAAATCTCATATTTTCCATATCCTTGCGATGACATATTATTTTCTAACTAAACAATCCCTACTTTTTTCTTTGCACCATTTTAACTCTACATCTTTTACATAGTACTAGTTAATTTACTAGGTATATATTATGGTGCCGATTGGTGAGGGCTTTAAAAGTTGTGGCTATAGACTTTTTTCTAGTAGACTGTAAAAACTGTGACAGTTAAAACTGTGATTTTTTAAAAGATGGAAAAATCACTTTTTCTAGCTTTAGAAAAAAATAGTCTGAATGAACAAAAAAATAGAAAAAATGGCTGTGAGAATTTATAAACAAAAAAATAGAAAAAATGGCTGTGAGAATTTATAGGAACACTTTTAGGACTTTACAAACTTTTATTTTTAAAAAATCTAATTGGTAAAAAATTGGCTTTTAAAACTTTTTTTTCTAAAAAAAGTTTCTACAGTCTGTAACTTCCTTTTACCAATCAACACCTATATTTATATACCTTTTAAGAGGAATTTGTTGTTTTTGATCCACCATACATTTACTTAACTAATGTAAGTTGGGGGTTATTGGTTTATGGATTTCAAAGAATCCGTAAACTTAAAACAAATCCAGTGTTATTGGATCAGTGAATTCTAAATCCATATTTAAATCCAGTGTTATTCGTTTTGTGATTTGTAAATCCTATTTCAAATCATGTGTTATTCGTTTTATGATTTATNTTTTTTCATTTGTTAATTGTAAGAAAAAATGTAATGAAATAAACCAATAAACAAAGGGAAACAAATCATGTGGTTCCCATATTCTACCAAAAAAAAAAAAATCATGTGGTTCCCATATTGGTTGGACCACGGTGTCTCTGACTAAATAATTTTGTAAAATTCCCGTGAGTGAGTTTATTTTGAGATGATGGCATTGTTCCGGGCAGTGGCGGTGATAATCGTGGTGGTGATCACATTGCAGTTGGTGGTAGATGCATACCCGCAAGAAGACCTTGTGGAGAAGCTTCCTGGTCAACCCAAGGTTGCCTTCAGACAGTTCGCTGGATATGTTGATGTCGACTCCGAAAATGGTCGGAGCCTCTTCTACTACTACGTGGAGGCTGTGGAGCAACCCGAAACCAAACCCTTAACACTCTGGCTCAATGGAGGTTTGTGTGTAGTTTAGTTAGCTTATTGTGAGTTAGATACGAAACTGAGGTGGGGGTTGTATTGCATATGCAGGTCCAGGTTGTTCTTCGATTGGTGGAGGAGCTTTCACTGAGTTGGGTCCATTTTACCCAACAGGGGATGGCCGTGGCCTTCGTGTTAACTCCATGTCTTGGAACAAAGGTTTGTCTCTTCATTTCTTACAATTGTGTTCCTTAACACATCTCATCTGATGCTATTGCCTCTATGTGTAGCCTCGAACCTGCTTTTTGTGGAGTCACCGGCAGGTGTTGGATGGTCTTACTCCAACAGAAGCTCTGATTACAACACTGGGGATGCATCTACTGGTATATATCCCTTGCTTTCTTTAATATGTTAAGAGATTAGACTCTTGTTTCTTGACATGTTTTGTATATCAACAGCCAGCGATATGCTTATCTTCTTGTTGAGGTGGTTCCAAAAGTTCCCTGAGTTGAAGTCTCGTGACCTCTTTCTCACTGGTGAAAGCTACGCAGGTGTGTTTTTTTCACTATTCTTTAGGACTGTCTATGAGATGCAACTGGTTTAGCTCAATAATTCTTCGTTTTCGCTAGTATTTTTGGACCATGTTGCTATGCATTTAGTAGTTTCCTTGTGTTGGAATATTGGCTTTAGAAACTTTATTATACTCTCTCGCAGGACATTATGTACCTCAATTGGCTGATGTAATACTCAGCTACAATTCACGCTCTAGTGGATTCAAATTCAATGTCAAAGGCATCGCAGTAAACAAAAGAACCTTCGTCTTAACCTTTCTTAACTCTTTTGCTTCTCCTTTTGATTCCTTTCTTTTGCTTGGTGATCAGATTGGGAATCCACTTCTGAAGCTTGAGAAAGACCTTGCAGCTACATACGAGTTCTTTTGGTCTCACGGGATGATCTCTGATGATGTGCGACTCAAAATCCTGAGGCACTGTCACTTTGCCACTCCCCATAACAAGTCCTGCAGCGATGCTATTTCTGAAGCCGGCAACATTGTTTCAGACTACGTCAACGACTATGATGTACTTCTGGACGTGTGTTACCCATCCATTGTCCAACAAGAGCTGAGGCTGAAGAAATTGGTTAGCACTTGTTCGTCTCTTGTTCCACCAATCAAACATTTCTTTTTAAGTATTTGAAAATGGTTTCAGGCTACTAAAATGAGCATGGGAGTCGACGTCTGTATTAGTTACGAAAGGCGATTCTATTTCAATCTTCCAGAAGTGCAGCACGCGC
The DNA here is from genome assembly GCA_900406245.1 of Odontarrhena argentea. Classification (NCBI taxonomy): domain Eukaryota; kingdom Viridiplantae; phylum Streptophyta; class Magnoliopsida; order Brassicales; family Brassicaceae; genus Odontarrhena; species Odontarrhena argentea. Next base: position 6,879 of record OVAF01004204.1, read on the forward strand.
TTCATGCAAATCGCACTCGCCTACCTTACGAGTGGTCGATGTGCAGCAGGTAAGTATTCTTTTTTGCCCTCTTTCAATTTCATTCAACTCACTGATTGCTAATGACAACTATTCACTTTGCCTATGTAGCCTGTTAAATTACAGTGACTCTGACCCGAACATTGACATGCTTCCGATCCTAAAGAGAATCATACAGAGGAAAATTCCTGTTTGGATCTTCAGGTGATAATACGTTCTTTTTCAGACCCTGCTTCTCGTGTATTCTTTTGCTGAAGGCCTGTCGAAATTGCAGTGGAGATCAAGATTCTGTAATTCCGCTTCTTAGTTCAAGAACCCTTGTAGGAGAACTTGCTCGCGATCTCAACTTCAAGACCACAGTTTCCTATGGAGCTTGGTTCCAAAAAAAACAGGTACATTAAACATTGCTACATTCAGCAGAAGCCAAAGTATGCTCAAGTTTCTCAAACTGATTGTGACTAGGTTGGTGGGTGGACCACCAAGTATGGAGAGCTGCTAACATTTGCAACAGTGAAGGGAGCGGCTCATATGGTGCCGTATTCGCAGCCATCACGAGCTCTCCAATTGTTCAGTAGCTTTGTGAGTGGCGGGAGACTGCCCAGCAAACCACATTCGTCTTCTGAGGAATGAAAGAGAAGATACCTTTTTATCCTTTAATATATTTTCGTACACGATTATTACTAGCAACTCTATTGATTATTATTTGCCTACCAACCGAATGAATAGCTAGTTAAGAAATTATCAAATAAAAAACCCTTACTGTTAGTACTGAGATCGGTACAGGGTGAGAAAGTGCAAAACCATTAGTAAAAGTGGGGTTCGGGGACTCTCGTTCTATAGCGCTTTTAGTGATAAAGGAAACACAAAAAAACAGCTCGAAAGCCTTTTTAAAGAGGTAAATAAATTGCCAAATGAGCTCGGTCTGAGCTCCTTCCGTTCGGATGGAGTGCCTCATATGTCGTTTGGTCTCCCCTATTTATAGTTGATGGGACGGTTTCCGGGCTAGGATGGATAGAATTGCTCGTCACTTGGCTGATAAAGAAGAGGCAAACATAACGATTGCATTATACAACCAAGTGAAGGGGACGCTGGATGTGCTCGGCGCGATTGCCACAGAAGACAAAGTTCTGATCCTGGCTGGTCGGCTGGCTGCTCTGGAGGCTGATAAATGCAAGTACTTGGAGCAGACCGAGGCCCTAAATGTTACTCCCCTTCATGAGGGCGATCTTTCTATGCCCAGTAAGTCTGGTGCTCTAGTTGTGATGGATTACAACTTGGATGGTTTGAATGATTTCTTCAATGAAACGAATATCGACGACCTGTTGGTATAGAATTTCATGTAGGAAAAATTTGAGAGAAACATGATTGAAGAAATAATTTGAGAGAAAATGATTAGATTGCTAAGTTTACAATATGTGAAAGTTGCTCTGTTATATGGAAGAGCTTACACAGATAGGATCGTACATATGACACGTCACACAAATAGGATCGTACATATGACACGTCCTTATCCAACTCATTCTCATAAACATACAACAGCTCATCGCTAAAAGCATCTTGGACCACAACGGTCATAAAAGCTTAACGTACGGAAAAGTAAAGCAAGATATTGGATAAGAACAAAGTTTATATTGATTAATACTCCCCCTCAAGTTTATATTCAAAGAATCTTGGAGTATAAACTTGGGAACCTACGGAAACAACCTCGTTTAAAACCTTACCACGGAAAACCGAGCTAAGGGAAAAATATTGTCATTCCCGAAAGCTAGAGGAGTACTATCAAGGATGTGTGAGGTCTACCAGCCCGAGTTTGCCATGAATGAATTGACAAACCCGAATACTTGCCGCCTTGGTAAAGATATCGGCCAATTGGTCCGAACTCCGAGTGTAACAAGGCAATGTCACACCTTCTTCAATCTTCTCACGAACCTTGTGGCAATCAATCTCGATGTGCTTGGTTCACTCGTGAAACATCGAGTTGTTGGCAATGTGAATTGAGGCTTGGTTGTCACAATGCATTGTAATGGGACTTTGTTATTGTAATGGGACTTTGTTGCTCGATTCCAAGGTCTTTGAGTAATGCCTTTAGCCACACCAATTCTTCTGTGAGCTTCCTCATAGCACGATACTCCGCTTCCGCACTCGAACATGACACCACCTTTTGCTTCTTAGTCTTCCATATGACTAGATTGCCTCCAATGAATGTGCAAAACCCTGTAGTTGATTTCCTATCATTTCGATCCCCGGCCCAATCCGCATCTGATGCAAATATGAAACTACGACTCACATTCAAGACTCATCGACAAATGCTCCAATGCAAATCAAGCCAAAAGTTTCAAGGTGTTTCTAAAAGGCCATTAAATCATAGGTATATCAAGAAAGTGTAGATACATAGAACCATTCGTCATAAATGATGATTGGTCAAATCCTCCATCTTTATCCTTGATTGATTTTTGTAATTATCTAGATTGATTTTAGCATTTATGTTGATTTATTTGATTACTTGTAAATGGAGCCTATATAAGCTCACTTCTCCTTTCATTGTAAATATACACACATATTTTTGGAATAGAAAGAGAGTTTTCTCTAAAGCTTCGGCTTTGTTTTGTGTATCTAAGTTAGGTGGATTCCTACTTAGTAAATGTTGAATCTATGTCTTTTGTGTGGATTCACTGAAGGCTTGATTTTGATCTTATCACAAAGGCTTCCTTACCTTTGAATGGAGATCTTCGATCCATCATCAAACCCCCAGACCCGAGTTCAAGTGAAAGAGCTAATAGCCAGCACTTCTACTCTCCATCATCATCACTTCCCCTAGACCAGAACTCACTAGAGAGAGCGAAGGCCAGCTAGTTTGTTCCCCACCACTTTCTGAACCGAGTTTGTTGTTAAGATCCCCTTCAGGATCTTACACTAGCATCGCAATATCCAACAATCTCCGTACTTGAATTCTTACCCATCCAAATCCCTTGGCCCGGGCTGTTCTTCAAGTACCAAAGAATCCTTTCCACCATACTCTAATGATAGACCGTGGGAGCTTTCATGTGTTGACTCACCTGATTCACCGCAAAAGAAATATCGGGTCTAGTATAAGTCAAGTAAATTAGCTTACCCACAAGTCTTCTATATTGGGCAACATCATGGTAAGGTTTATCATCTTTCTTCCCCTTTCGATTGACCTTGTAACCCGCTTCAAGAGGCGTTTTAGCAGGCTTGGCTCCGAGCTTTCCTGTGAGTTTTAGCAAGTCGAGTGTGTATTTCCGTTGTGAGAGAAACAAGCCCTCCGGCGATCTACACACTTCGATACCTAAAAACTATTTCAACTCACCAAGATCTTTAATATCGAAAGTGGAATGTAAAGAAGATTTAATAGCCTTAATACATTCCTTGTTTCTCCCCGAGATGATCAAGTCATCCACATAAACCAACACAACAACAATGCCTTGATCATTTTGGAGAGTAAACAAGGTGTGAACGGCTTCCGATTTTTTGAATCCATTTGCCTTTACAGTAGAGCTCAACTTGTAATACCAAGCACGTGGGGACTGTTTTAGACCGTAGATAGCTTTACGAAGTCTTAACAC
>OVAF01004206.1:0-10469 GCA_900406245.1 Odontarrhena argentea
GAGTGAATTCTAAGCTATGAGATCATAACCTATCCATATCTGACTTGATCCTAATACATCTTAATAATAAACTATCACTATACACATGCACACATATTTGAGTTCGATATAGATATTAAAATAAGAATAAATCTCTCAGCTCTTACAAATTTAGTGTCAGTAAGATTCGTGACCCATAATACATATATGTCTTGCCTGGTTTTTAATTAATATAGGTTTTATCTTTAGATGTAAATAAGGCTTTATAGAAGAAGAAAAAAAATATCATATACATACAACATTTAGTGATAATTGTATCGTACATTAAATTAGATTGCTTCCCAATTATTGTTTTCTCATCTTTCGCATATGTTTTGTTCCTTTAGTGTTTTAAGGAATTATAAATGAGATAATGATTACCCTAAAATCACTATGATATTTATAGGTATGAAATTCCATAAAAAAATTTACCAGTATATATATGATTTCTGGTTAAGAAATAAAATTATGATTCAAATACAGCATAAAATGAACATCATACATATATCATTGGTGATAAGTGATAAGATTTTACTAAATGCTTTATTTCCTTATCATTTTCACTAACACAAAAATATTTGTTAAGATTTGAAATTTTTTTTATCTATTATATATTAGTTTTAGTGAGCGAAAAAATATCTTAAATTCTATTATACATTTTAAATGTTTCTCGTGTTCGTGTTTTCAAAATTGAACTTTATAATGAACTTATATATTTCTACTAGTAACAAAGTTTTCTATGACATAAGATGTTAAAATACGGTAAACAAAAATGGGTAGAACAGATGGTGACCATACGATATTAAGATTGGTTCGTGCAAGAAGCCAAACATGTATATGTGGTTTATCACAAGAAAGTGTCGAACGGTGATCCTGTATCTCTGGGGCCACGAGGTATACTTGTCTTATCGAAGACAATATCTGATCCAATTGGCTGTATCTTGTATATCACATGTGTCCCATCGTGGTTCATGGGACATTTTTTATATAAATTTTAATTAATTCTCCTTTTTAAAATTGTGTCTCGAAATGGTGTTGTAGTTCCAGTTTGGGCGATGGAGAAAATAGACATTGTGTTTGTGTTTCGTGTCATTATTGGGTGGGCCACCTCACTAGTGAAGAAAAGTGATATAAATATATTATATTTACGTTTTTTCATCAAATAAAATAGATATGAACTTATTGATTACATATAGTAATAAAAACAATAATAGAAAATTTCGTGTTATGTATGTATAAGCAGATAATTGGGATAAGAGGGGATAAGAGGGGATAAGAGTATGATGTGGAGATAGCAGTATGTATATACGAAATTGTTGAAAGCGACGTTGATTTTGTGTTTATGGAGGACTATTATCTTTTGCATTTTCCATAAAATAGAAATTAAACATATTATGGTAAATTGAGGACAATGTATATGAAGTGTTTTAGTAAGGTTAAGCTTTTATTTATTACTCTCTCTGTTTCTCTTTAATTGAAGTTTTAGGAATTTTTTTTTTTTTTCATTTCAATATATATATAAATGTTATGTTCAAGTTTTCATGCAAAAGTTTATTGAGTTTTTGTTGTTTTTGACTATTTAAATTCTACAAATTATTTTACTATTGGTTGAATTGTTTTGAAATTAATGATAATACATGTTTTGTCTTGAAATAATAAAAATGTGATGATGTTTTAATCTTTGTATAGAAACCTTAAACATCAACTAATATAAAACACAAGGAATATCTAACATTGAGATACCTCGGAGTTTAGCATTTGACATTTAGTTTTGTGACTAGGATTCAGAACACAGAAAAAATGTGCAAGTATAAACAAGAAAAATAGTAGACCAGAACTTGTAACTTAACAATTTGATCTAATGTCGTCACTATGTCATTGCATCAGTTTAGCTCAGTATAATAATGCATAATATTATTGAATTATTGACAAAAAGAAAACTAGAAAAATGGTAACATAATATATAAAAGTTATCATATCTTTCTTATTTGAATTGTCATTTCTCTTTATCCATTCACTCTCTTTTATTCCCGTCATACTAGTACGTGTTTTTTTAACAGCAACCATTTTTATTATATTTATAATGATTTAATATTGTAATAGTTTTGAAGTTTTACAATACATAAATTTATGAAAATACCTAACGTTGAATTATCTATTTTAAATTCTTAAGTATTGGCATAAAAAAATATTACCTACCAAATGCATCTTTGATTCTTCGAAAAAGGATTGAAGCTTTGTAAATCATGGTTTCATTCTGTTTTGAAAGGTTTTCATTTCCAATATGGAGATGTATGGGATTTGGACCTAGAACTCTTAATACTAAATTAAAAAAAAAAAAAACAAAATCTAGAAATACGAATGTAAATGCCAAAGAAAAAAAGGAAAGGTTTTCAAATATTGCGTATATATTTACTATTCATATGAGCAGGACCACAAACTATAAGAAATACATATCAAACTAAAAACGTCGTTCAACTATTCGATGGGAAGAGTTGACAACTTGTTAATCTAGTTGTATAAAAAGATTCCGCAACCTTCACTTCCAATTTCACACGGTGTATAGTTTGAGAATAAAGAAACCAAAAGGTCTAATACCATCACAAAAAATAATAATCCAACTGCTTAAAGATAAATAAAGCCAAATGCTATTTTCTATGATGTCATTCTATTCAAAGAAAACGTTCACTTTATTTATTTTTTATTTTTTGAACAAACGTTCACTTTATTAACCAAAGTGTTAATCGTCCAGTGGTAGCATATGAAAATTAGGGATGGCAAAATATCATACCCGAAATCCAACCCGAATCTGTCTGATATTATCCGAACCAAACCCGATCTGATTTTTTAAAATACCTGAATGGATATTAAACTTCTAAACCCGAAGATCCGAATCCAAATTCGAACTGACCAAGATATCCAAAATTATATTAAAAATATCTATAATTATATATATATTGATTATAATTTTGGTATATTCAGTTATTTTAGGTATTTTTCTGTTTTATTTATATATATATATATATATAAAATAATTAATTTAGTTATTTAGGTGTATTGTTTATTTTTTCTTAAATTATAAATTTGGATTTAAGAAATATTTTTGAATTTTATATGTTTAAAATCTGGATCCGAACCGAATCCGAAATATTTTGATTCATTATTTATTATCCGAACCGAACCGAATTTGAGCCGAAACTAGAAAATACATGAACAGGTTTTATATACATAAACCCGAAAACCCAAAATACTTGACCTAAACCCGAATAGATACCAGAATGCCCACACCTATGGGGTTGGTTCCTTTGTGCTCCAGATTTGATCCATCTTTAGTACAGAGGGTCATTCTTTCAATCGAAATTTCTAAAGATTGAATCCAGGTACAAGAAGAGACTATAGAACGAATGCCCAAAATTCCCATCGGTTGATCAAAAATTAAAAAAAAAATAAAAACTTCACTATAGTATTTTAGAATACTCATTTGCTCTTTTTGGTTTCAATCATCTTATTCTTTGTTGCTTTTACGTTTAAAGATTGCACGACTTTGAAATTGTTATACCTGCACTTTAATATTAATATTTTATGTTGCAAGTCATACTAAACTTATAGTTTTTTATAAATTCTTAAAACTTGGAATAGTTTATATTTCCATCTTTTAATTAGTCGGATTTCGGCCCAAACATCCAACGATTAACAAAAAAAAAAAAAATATGTATTATGCATATATATTACTAAAATACCCTCTAATCTGTTTAATTGTAAATGAAAAACAATATAAGTAAGTATATATTGAAATTTTATAAGATTAAAGTTTAATGCTTAATAACTATTTGAGTTTAAGATTTAAAGTTTAATGGTTTAGATTTTTGGGATTTATAATTTCTTAGGGTGAAAACCTGTTTTAGGGTTTATGATTTTAGGGTATCATAAACCCTAAAACCCTATAAAACATTATTAAATATTTTAAAATAGTAATTAAGATAAAAATTTGTATATTTTTTAAAAAATACACAAAAAATGAATTTATAAAAAGGAAAGACCAACAAAAATATTTAAAAAATTCTCAGTAAAATATTAGAATGATGTTTTAAAACAATTTTGAAGATGAATCAGGATTTGTAGCCTAACGGTTGTGCCGTCGTCACGGTATCATAACTCGGATTCAAACTTAGCTTAATGCATAAAATTATTGTTGTAAAAAAAAAAAAAACAATCATTCCCCAAAAAGAAAAAGAAAAAAAAAAAAAAAATCATGAGGATAGAAATATATTTAAAAGATTGCTGACGCATGGGCTCTTATCCAGTTGGTTGCTTCTTACCAAATCAAAAGATTAATTAGTGAAACATCATAATGCATGAGATTAAAAAATTACGTTTTTAAATACAAGTGATTGGTTAACTCCACCAACTGGCTATAGATTCTTATCAGTTATTACTTTATCTCCAAGTTGAAACTTTATTTAATAGAAATAAATCTAAGTGAAAGAAAACATATTCATTACTTGACGTCCTTCCGTTTTAATTCGTCGATAAAAAGTTGAAGACATATAGAATCTTATTATTTATTGTAAAGATTCAATCATGATTCCAATCAAATGTACACCTAAAGCTTTAGCCTCTCGGATATTGAAAGTGTAAATTTAGTTAATCCACATGATTATCATCACTAGAATCAGAGAGAATAAGAATAATATTGTTGAAGAAATTTTTTCATTCAACTTGATAAAAGAGTTACAAATGGGTTACATATTTATAGGATCCAAGAGTAGACCACAAATGACAATAAGATGTTGGTGTTAACTTGAAGTCAAAGTGAAGATATGAAGATCAAGAGTATATTTAGGAGATATCTAAATATACATATATTTTAGGAGAGATCTAAAATATGTAAAACTTCCTAATAAGTGATTAGGGTTTGATCTTATAAATTGAGGAGGTATCAACGTGTGATACAACTCAAGGGTTTGAGAGCTTAAGTTTTGAGAGAGTTTCTTAAGCAATAAAAGAGAGTATTCTTTTAATCCCAAATCTTTACAAACAAGCGTTCTAAGAATTGGTATCAGAGCCAATGGAAGAGACAGACAAGAAGGATGGTGTCGAGACATCTTCCATGTCTAAAGAAGATGGGAAGGTAACCAAAGAAGGAGGAGGATCTTCATCTATCAAGTGTCCCATGTTAAATTCAGCAAACTACACAGCATGGTCCATGAAGATGAAGGTTCTGCTCAGGGTTAACAAGGTATGGGACGTAGTTGATAAAGGGATTGTAGATGAAGAGAAGAACGACATAGCTACGGCTCTGCTGTTCCAATCGATCCCGGAATCTCTTGTTCTTCAAGTCGGTGGTGTTGATACTGCCAAGGAAGTTTGGGACGCCATAAAAGCGAGGAACCTAGGGGCGGAAAGAGTGAAAGAAGCTAGACTCCAGACACTGATGGCCGAATTTGATAGGCTAAAGATGAAGGAAACAGAGAAAATTGATGACTTCTCGGGTAAGATATCAGAGATCTCATCAAAATCAGCTGAGCTAGGAGTAATCATCGATGATCCGAAGATGGTTAAGAAGTTTCTGTCAAGTTTGCCTCGAAGGAAGTATATTCATATTGTGGCGTCTCTTGAGCAAGTCTTGGATCTCAACAAGACAAGCTTTGAGGATATAGTGGGACGAATCAAAGCTTATGAGGATCGCGTTGGTGATGAAGAAGGAGACGTGCATAGTGAACAAGATAAGTTGATGTATGCCAATTCCGAGAGTCAGCTTGATCAATCGAACCGAGGATATTACGGAGATAACAAAGGAAGGGGTCGAGGTGGACGGTCAAACAGAGGAAGAGGTCGAGGAAGGTTCAATGGAACAAAAGATCTATCTAAGATTGAGTGCTACAGATGTGATAAACTCGGGCACTATGCCTCAAGTTGCCCGGACCGTTTACTAAAGTTTGGAGAAACTCAGGTTGATGATCAAGCTGATACGAAGGAAGCCGATGAGCTTATGGTACATGAAGTGGTTTATCTTAATGAGAAGAATGTAAATCCTAAGGAGTTTGAAGATCACTCGACCAAGGATGATGTTTGGTACTTAGACAACGGAGCCAGTAATCATATGACTGGAAATCCTGCATATTTTGTGAAAATTGATAAGTCCATTACTGGAAAAGTAAGATTCGGAGATGATTCTCGAATCGATATCAAGGGGAAGGGATCAATTTTGTTCACAAGCAGTGATGGAAGCAAAAAGATGTTAGCAGATGTTTATATATTCCAGATTTGAGAAGCAACATCATCAGTCTCGGTCAAGCCACAGAATCGGGTTGTGACGTTAGAATGAGAGAAGATTATCTCACATTACATGACAAGAATGGGAATCTGATTGCTAAAACAACTCGATCAAGGAACCGCTTGTACAAAGTCATCATGGAGAAAGTAGAAACAGAATGCATGAAGCTCACGGCATCAGAAGGTATCTCGGCTAGATGGCATGCAAGACTTGGTCACATCGGAAGTGACTCGATGAAAGCAATGATGAGTAAGGAACTGGTGGTCGGTGTTCCTAGGTTCACGGTGGCAAAAGAGCAATGCAAGTCTTGCTTGCTTGGGAAGCAAGCAAGAAATCCTTTTCCACAAGCGAGTTCATTTCGAGCTACACAAGTCCTTGAACTCGTACATGGAGATCTCTGTGTGCCAATCTCTCCTCCTACTGCAGCAATGAACAGGTACATTTTTGTACTTATTGATGATAACACACGTTACATGTGGACGATATTGTTGAAGGAGAAGGGAGAAGCTTTCGAAAAGTTTAAGAGGTTCAAGGCAGTAGTAGAACGTGAAACTGGAGCAGCTATCAAGACTTTTAGAACGGACAGAGGGGGTGAGTTTACTTCGCAAGAATTTGTGAATTTCTGTGAAAACTCTGGGATAAGCATACATTTAACTTCACCCTATTCTCCTCAACAAAATGGAGTTGTTGAGAGGAGGAATAGAACGTTGATGGGTATGACGAGAAGCATCATGAAGCATAAGAACGTCCCTAATTACCTTTGGGGTGAAGCTGTGAGGCATGCTACTTATCTCATCAACCGAGTGTCGACTAGAACTCTGGTTGATCAAACACCGTATGAAGCCTTGAAGAAGAAGAAACCGAATGTTGAGCATTTAAGGGTGTTTGGTTGTATCGGTTATGCAAAGGTAGACACTCCTCATCTGAAGAAGCTTGATGATCGCTCAAGAACATTGGTACATCTCGGTATTGAACCGGGAACTAAGGCCTACAGATTATTCGATCCAACTAACAAGAAGATTGTGGTTAGCCGCAATGTTGTTTTTGATGAAAGTACAAGTTGGAGCTGGAATATTTCTGAGCAAGAAATCAATGGTGAATCTGGAAAGTTTAAACTTGTTCTTGGAGGAGTTGGAAACAGAGGAATAGACGAGACTGTTGGAGAGGATGATGAGAGTGGTGACGGGATAGTCGAGACCAACAACAATGATAATGATGCCATCGATGAGACACTGGATCAAGAAAGTGAAGAAGAAACTGATGAGGATGATAATGAGTTGCAACTTCAACCTAGAAGATCAAGTCGAGTGAGTGTGAGACCAAAATATTTGGACGACTATGTGATGTTGTCGGAGACGTACTGTGAGCGTCTCATGTTAGCTATTAACGATGAGCCTTGGAATTTTGAGGAGGCAAAATCTGAGAAGGTATGGATAGATGCGTGTGAAGATGAGTTGTGTTCTATTGAGAAGAATAGAACCTGGAACTTGGTTGATCTTCCAAGCGGAATCAAACCGATTGGCTTGAAGTGGGTCTTTAAGATCAAACGAAACTCTGATGGGAGTATAAATAAGCACAAGGCAAGACTGGTGGCCAAGGGTTACGTACAGAAACATGGAGTAGATTTTGGAGAAGTATTTGCTCCTGTGGCACGCATGGAGACTGTTAGACTCCTCATCAGTTTGGCAGCTAGTGATGGTTGGGAAGTGCATCACTTGGACGTGAAAACAGCATTTCTCCATGGTGATTTGAAAGAAGTTGTTTACGTTAGCCAGCCAGAGGGATTCATTGTTCCGAATTGCGAAGACAAAGTGTATAAGTTAAACAAGGCTCTCTACGGCTTAAGACAAGCACCGCGGGCATGGAACGAAAAACTTAACAAGGTACTAGGAGAGTTGAACTTTGTCAAATGTTCAAAGGAACCATCTCTGTATCGAAGGGAAGAGAAGAATTGCCTACTTCTTGTGGCTGTCTACGTGGATGACCTCCTTGTTACGGGTTCAAGTCTCAGTGTTATACACGAATTCAAGAAGGATATGTCAACAAGGTTTGAAATGAGTGACCTAGGGATGTTGAGATACTATCTAGGAATCGAGGTCTTTCAGTATGAAGGGGGAATTACACTCAAACAAGAGAGGTATGCTAGAAGAATTTTACTTGAAGCTGGAATGAATGAGTGTAATTTGAGTCATGTTCCCATGGACCCGGGACTGAAGTTGTCTAAATCCAAGGAAGACCGAAGCATTAATGAGACGGATTATCGAAGGAACATTGGCTGCCTAAGATACTTACTACATACAAGGCCCGATCTCTCATTCTGTGTTGGAGTATTGAGTAGATATATGCAGGAACCTAAGGAGCTTCATGGGGCAGCATTGAAGCAAGTATTGAGATATCTACAAGGAACAATTTCGTATGGTCTCAAGTTTGCTCGCTCTAAGAAGACTGATTTGATCGGATACTCGGACAGTAGCCATAACGTAGACATGGATGATGGAAGGAGCACTACCGGTCACATATTCTACTTCAATGACTCACCAATCACTTGGTGCTCTCAAAAACAAGAGACCGTGGCACTATCTTCTTGTGAGGCAGAGTTTATGGCGGCGACAGAGGCGGCCAAACAAGCTATTTGGCTGCAAGAACTTCTTAGTGAAGTTACTGGAAGGTTGTGCAAGAAAGTGACAATGCGAGTTGACAACAAGTCTGCGATTGCCCTCACCAAGAATCCGGTCTTTCACGGACGCAGCAAACATATACACACTCGCTATCACTTTATACGTGAGTGTGTTGAAAATGAACAAGTGGAGGTTCAACATGTTCCAGGAGACGACGAACAAAAGGCTGACATCTTGACTAAGGCACTTGGGAGGATCAAGTTCAAGGCAATGAGAGAGCTCATTGGAGTGCAAGAGATATCAGGAGATGACTTCAAGATTAAGGGGGAGATTGTTGGCGTTAACTTGAAGTCAAAGTGAAGATATGAAGATCAAGAGTATATTTAGGAGATATCTAAATATACATATATTTTAGGAGAGATCTAAAATATGTAAAACTTCCTAATAAGTGATTAGGGTTTGATCTTATAAATTGAGGAGGTATCAACGTGTGATACAACTCAAGGGTTTGAGAGCTTAAGTTTTGAGAGAGTTTCTTAAGCAATAAAAGAGAGTATTCTTTTAATCCCAAATCTTTACAAACAAGCGTTCTAAGATAAGAGAGATACTTGGCACTAATCAAGGTTGATAATGATATCTTAGACAATCAATTACTTGCTTGATATAGCACATTTGAATATCTTGCTTTTATTCTTCACGATATGGATGATCTTCTAATAATCTTCCTCATTTATTCTTCGCGATATGGCTGATCTTCTAGTGATTTTATACACCATCAAATCACCTTTGAGATTTGGTTTAACAGAAAGTTGGTCCGATATTCCAAACTTCCAAAATTTAACTTATTGGTAATTGGTGATGGACTAATGATTTCACGTTTGGGGAGGAGTCGCCTTGTGGGTCTAGATTAGAGATTGATTTTTCTCAAGTGCAAAATTTTATACCAAATTACATTTAGTTAGTCAAAATGGTGTCACGCTTTAGAGGCGGAGCTAGTTGGGAAGCATGGAGTGCAACTGCACCCCATGATTTTTATAAAATACTTTTTGAGTGCTTGTACAATTAAGAGAATCCAGCTCATTTGGTATTTGTCATGTGGACTTGCCCCCAACAACCAAGGATCGAATCTTGTGTTTGCACCTTCCATATATTTTTTTTTTTTTAATTTCCTTCTGTTGTTGTTTTGGCATGTTTAATTGATTTATTTTTCCTTTTAAAATTTTAATAGTTTTTCACTTGATTTATTCTTTCCTCTAAAGTCTAAATAAAAGGTTTAGGGTCTGTACAACTATCTCTTAACTTTATTTTTCAATTAGTTAAGTAATGTGAACATTAATATATATTGTGATAAATAAGTATTTAGAATAAAATATGTTTTCAGCAATATATTAGAAAATAAATGATAAATAAATTTAGAAACCACAATTAGACTATTCCTATATTTTACAAAAAAAAATATTTTCTTACCAAATATAACTGTTATTTATAGAATTTATAAGAATAATAACATCATTTTAATTCTATTTTATTTATAAAAAGAAAATAATATTATAAGA
>OVAF01004210.1:0-10464 GCA_900406245.1 Odontarrhena argentea
CTCAAATAAAATTTCCTTTGTCAAGTCTCCTCCGAGCCCTTGACAATTCCAACTAAGGTCTCTCACTTCTAGCCGGTGGTTTGGGAAGAGCCACCATTCCTTGCTTTTTTGAGTTTTCCATTGTCCCCGTCTTCCTTCCCTGAAAACCAGAAGCAGGATTTGTACCTTTAGATGTTTGGGTTGCAAGACTTAAGAGAGTTCTCTTTCTACTACTTACACCCGCCAGAAATATCTCTTTCCTTATACCCTTTGGTTGAGAGCTTGGTGTTGACAATAACATATCTTTAAAACTCTTTGCCAAAGGACTAATACTTATAAATTCCTTGGGAGTAATAAGAGCAGTACCTGACTCATCTTTTGCCGTTGGAGACACTTGGGATTCCATCATGGGGATCCTGTAGTCTACATCCATTTCCTTAGACCCGGAAGTCTGGCCTGTTAACATCATCTCTGATCCAATGTTCTCTTCACCATTATTCCCATCAATCCTCTTTGGGTACAGAGGTTGTGGCCACGCATGCTGTTGCTTTTCACCGAAAGAGCGAACAGGACCATCTGACTTTCCTGTCATAGGTTTTTTGCTTGTTTGCTTGTTACCTTTGGAAGTCTTGTTTCGGGCAGCAGCCTGAGGTTCCCTTATTGTAATCCCACCAGCATTAGTCGCTTGCCTTCTACCAGTTTGAGCATACTCTTGCTGTCCCGACTGCTCTGATCCATCCCTACGTGCCGTTTTCCTCGGGACTTCCCATTGAGAGTCCTGAGTTCCTACATCAAAGGTCAGCTGTCGCTGCACTGGTTGCTTAACCTGAGCAGGCACACTTGGGCCTTGTGGTTTATGCGCAGCTACCAGTTGCGGACAATCATCCACCAGGTGAGAGAGCAAATGACAATGTCTGCAGTAATTGCATAGTTTGTCATAGACAAAGGTTACCATTACTTCCATGACTTCTGCACCTGTATCAAAGGGCACCATCATCTTGAATACCAGTGGCTTAAAACCTGAGAAAGTGACCCGAATACCTTGGTTCGCTTCATCAGATTTGATGACTTCACCGAATAATTATGGTTTTATATTTGTATTGGTTTATAAATTATGACAATCTTAATAAAGTTAGTAAATTATGACAGGCTGTTATGGAGGCTGAAAGATGATGTATATAAGCACAAAATATCATGATGAGATGGAAACAAGGAATCATTTATTTTTTTCTTGCTTACTTCTCTTCTGAAGTTTGGAAGAACTTGATGCAAGCTCTTCCTTCAAGATTTTTCAACAGATTGGAATGAAGTTACTACACTTTTAACAAATTAACCGAGATCCATTCGTTTGCTAGGAGATAGAAGATTTGATGAAGGACTCCAAACATGGTTCGCTTCAAGGCATTAGAAAGGATAAAGGAATTTCAAGTGCTATATTTTCTGTCACCACTTAGTTTTTAATTTGGGATTCTCGTAAAACAGTTTCTTTTAAATAAATTTGACATTCTTACAAAAAAAAAAAAAAAATCATTGTCATAGGTTTGATGATTTTTAAATTGAAATTTCTATTTAAAAAAAAAAACAGCTGTTATTTGGATTTTGTATACATGAACTGACCATAAGAAACCCATAAATATTATTATGTAACAGCATCAAACTCCAAAAATTCTTGTTATTAACACTTTGAAGTTTCACATGATAGCGACATTCTAAAATTCACTCACGAACAGATCTCTATAGGGAAATTTCATTGCATATAGTAACAGGTCTTGTACCAAATTATTCTACCAAACCAAACATCAAACTATAATTATTCTACCAAATCTGCCTTAGAATTTAGAAAAAGAAGAAACATAGACAACTTTGGCAAAATATTAACATAAAATACATACCATCATGTTATATGTTTAAACCAAACAATTATCAAGTCTAAAAATATATTTATTTTCATCAGCAAAATATTGATCTTCCAAAATTTATCACATTTTTCGATAGAGAACCCATTGTAATTAGCAAATAAATATGTGGTTTGACTAAAAAAAATAAAAATTCAATCCCCAAGCTCGTTTAGCAAAAAAAAAATCAGCCATAACAATGTCAACTCTAGATATAAGAATAATTATACAATGATATAGATTGTTCAATTATAAAAACTAAATTTCCTTTGCTAGAAAAAAATAAGAATGCTTGAATTTATTTTTATTCATATGATGATCCTTTAACTTATATTTCATATATATACCATATCATATCATCAAGTATATTGGTGTATAACATTATTATAAATAACAACCACATGCTAATTCGTAGGGGTGGGTAGACAATCTAAGACATATCCCACCATGATAATGATATTCTTCGATGCATATATGTATGGTAGCAATTTGTAATATGTGAGCAACGAAACTGCTTATTATAAAGTAATTTAGTATCAGTGAATTTTCTGCTTCTTCCCAATTGAAAACTTAAAAAAATCTGTCACAATTTCACATGTTACGAATTATATAGGTTTTTTCATTTGTGAATAATAAAGTTTGTATGTTGTGAAAGTTTATTTTATTAATTTGCATGAATAAATTATATAATTACGTTTCAAGATTACTTTTTCTTCTTCCCTTAATTACACAAACAACATATATAACTATGTTGTGTTTACATTTTAAAGTTGTAATATATGAAGATGTTATTGCATGGTCTGAAACACAAAAGAAAAGTTCATTTTATTTAAAAATTTGGTTAATTTTTAATTTGTATAATGTATATGTTACATACTTCCTTAAAATTCTAAATTCACATTTATTTGTATAGTAGGAGTGTAAAATATAATCTCAGCTAGAACAAAACTCGCAATTTAAAGTTGCGATGAATGTTGTATCTGAAACTTTTTGGATGTTACAAGTTCAAATTTATAACCATTTGTCCTGTCATATGTTACATTAATTATATAAATTGCTCATTTATAAAATCTAGTTTTCCTTTGCTGTAAGAATATTAGAATATATGAATTGATTTTAATTTAAATGATGCTCAAACTTTAATTTATATTTCATATATCATTTTTTTTTTTACACAAGTATTATGAATAACAAGCACATGATAATTCCCAGGGGTATGACGGCAATAGAACGCATTTCCCACCTTCAAAGTGAAGTTGCATGCAGTGTCTATTGCAATCTGGAAACAGCCTGTAAAGTCCTATTATGACGTCACGATTTGTTTGTGGCGAACCTTCGGCATCAACCGCATCGGTAGCTTCTTTTTTTTTTGGTCTGAATCATACTTTATTAAGAATCAAAACCAGTTACAAAGCATCAGCTAAAGAGCAAAGAGCACGTTTAGCAAGAGAGTCTGCAACATTGTTTTGAGAACGAGAGACAAAGACAAATGAAATGTTCTGAAAAGCAGAGGATAATGATCGGATATCCTGTAAGATTCCGAAGATATCTGAGCGCCAGTCCATAGAGTTAACAAGTCGAATAAGCTGTTGTGAATCCGAGTGGATCTTCACATCTAGCCATCGCAAGGAAACAAGGTCCTGGAGAGCTGTCAAAAGAGCTAGAGCTTCCGCGGCCAGAGCCGAGGGAGTGTGTTGTCGAAATGCTGATTGTTGTCGCACCGAAACATCGTCCGCAGTCCGGATTTCCCAACCAAATCTAGCGAGCTTTAAGTCGACTCTCCAAGCTGCATCAACGAAGCATGTATATTCGAAAGTTTGGGATATGGAAGGATTAAGAACCGGAGTAGGATGCGGACTCAAAGATTCCTG
Organism: Odontarrhena argentea; assembly: GCA_900406245.1. NCBI lineage: Eukaryota > Viridiplantae > Streptophyta > Magnoliopsida > Brassicales > Brassicaceae > Odontarrhena > Odontarrhena argentea. The sequence goes on from OVAF01004210.1 coordinate 3,746, forward strand.
AGCTAATTGCCATTCTCTGGCAGCCTGGATCGCTTTAGAGAGTATATGTTGGGCTGTGGAGTTGATGGAATTGAAGATGTACTCATTCCTTCCTTTCCACAAAAACCAGGCAATCCACGGGTACAGAGGTCCCATGAATATGCCAGTAGGTGGAAGTGCAACACATTGTTTCAACCTGGGAAACAAATCAAAGAGAGAGTCCGTAGGGCTTACGGAGATAGATGGTGCTAAGGGTGCTCGCCGCCAAACTTCCTGAGCAACAAGGCAGTGAAAAAGGATGTGAAGAGTAGTTTCAGGCACACCACAGCGTTTGCAGTTGATGGATATGGGCAGAGTTCGAGCCACAAGTGCAGAGTTGGAAGGAAGGGCATCATGGAGAGCCTTCCGTAGGAAGTGCTTGAGCTTAGGTGATATCTGCAAAGCCCAAATTTGCAGATTCCAGGGGAATGTATGCATTGGAGCAGGAAGGGTGAGGATCCCTTTAGTTTCTCTGGCTTTCCAATAACCAGATTTGGACGAGTATTCTCCTGATGCCGTATGAAGCCAACAATCACGATCAATACCTCCATGTTTACTTGGGACAATTTGTAAAATTTCTCCCATATGATGGGGAATAATCTGCAGAATCTTTTCAGTGTTCCATTGATTGGTTCCTGGGAGGATGAGATTATCCACCGTAAGTGAGCTAGTAGCTAAAGGAGCCGGGCCCATAGGTTGGATTGGGGTAGAGGTGGATAGCCATTTATCATCCCAGATGGAAGCTTCCTTGCCTTGGCCAATGTTCTTTCCAAGTCCGAGTTTAAATAGGTCTCTCCCAACAAGAATACTCCTCCAGCCATGGGAGATAGCTCCTGTTGCTTGGACTGTAAGAAAAGAGCTTGACTTGCAGTATTTTGCCATAAGCATTCTAGCCAAAAGACAGTTTGGTCTAGTAAATAACCGCCAGCTAAGTTTTCCCAATAAAGCATCATTACAAGCTACGATATCACGGAAGCCAAGTCCACCATCTTTTGTAGGCAAAATCAGTTTATCCCAAGAGACCCAGCTAATTTTTCGTTTACCAGGTTTGGTATCCCACCAAAATCGAACTAAGGTAGACTGGATCCTCTTACACAGCGAGAGAGGCAGCTTAAAGCAAGACATAGTGTAATTGGGAATTGAGGATAGAACTGATTTAAGCAGTACAGCTTTACCAGCCGAAGAGAGGAAATTAGTGGTCCAGTGGACACCTTTTTGACGCATACGATCGACGATGGATGTGAATAGGTCCTTCATGCGACGTCCAAAGAGCTCAGGAAGTCCCAAATACTTCCCATTTCCCCCTTCTTGTGTGATACCCAGAATGCGTTTAGCATTCTCTTTGGTGGAGCTAGGCGTTTTTTACGAGAACGTTAAAGCTGATTTTTGGCAATTAATTTGTTGACCCGAGACCTCTTCATATGCAGTGAGGATACGGCGGAGTTCTAAGCAACTTTTAGCATCAGACCGACAAAAAAACATGGTATCATCGGCAAACAAAAGATGATTGATTCGAGGTCCACCACGTGAGACACGAACACCCGGAAGAGTACCGGATTGTTGAGCTCTGAGACATAAGCTAGAGAGTACCTCGTTGCATAAGATGAAGATATATGGTGATAACGGATCACCCTGGCGAATTCCACGAGATGGAGAAACGTGTCCCTGGGCTGAACCGTTGATTAGGAATGAGTAAGAAACGGTAGTAATACACTGCATTATCCATGCAACCCACTTGTGATGAAATCCCAATCTCAATAGTACCGTTTCAATAAAGTCCCATTCCAATCTATCATACGCTTTGGCCATATCGGTCTTAACAGCCATGGAGCAACGTTTAGTAGCACCGGAAGTCCGTAGATAGTGCAATACCTCGTGTGTAATCAAGACATTGTCAGCAATAGCTCGGCCTTTCACAAAGGCGGATTGGTTCTCCGATATAATCTCGGGAAGAATTGGTTGCAATCTAGCCACAAGGAGCTTCGCAATAATTTTGTAGTATACACTACAAAGGGCAATAGGCCTGTAATCAGAGACTTTCCTTGGCGCAGCATGTTTCGGAATTAATCTTATATGGGTATCATTCACTTGTCTAGGCATGATTCCGGAGGAGAAGAACTCCTGTATCTCAGATACAATTCCCGGAGCCATTGTAGTCCAATTAGCTTGGAAGAAACATGCTGAAAAACCATCAGGCCCCGGTGCTTTATCACCATGGATAGAAAAGAGAGCAGCTTTGATCTCTGATGTAGAAGGAGGCAAGGTGAGTTTTGAGTTCATTTCATCAGATACTCGCTTCTCAACATTATTATGGACGATTTCAAGAGATCGGACTCCTTGGGCCGTAAAAATTTCAGAAAAATAATTCTGAATCACCTGTGTGATTTGATCTTCTTTATGAACAACATGTCCCTGGTGATCTTCAATTACTGAAAATCTATTTGCGACTCGTCGACCACGTGTGATAGAATGAAAGTACGAAGAGTTTTTGTCACCGGATTGGAGCCAAAGAACCCTGCTTCGTTGGCGCCAAAAATCCTCTTCAGCCTTGTAGTCAATCAAAAGACCAGCTCTTAGATCATCAATAAGGGTCTGGTTTGGAACATCATTCGATAGAGCCAGTTCCAGAGCATCCTGCTTTTCTTTGATCTTTATGAGATTATTACGCTCTTTGGCTTTTGACCATTTGATTATTGCATCTCGGCAATAACTTATTCTGCGGATGATAGCAAGTCCATGTGATCGTTGCCAAGTCTCAGCCACTAAGGTTTTAACCTCTTCATTGTTCTTCAAACTACGGTCAAAACGGAAGGAGCGACGTTTCTTCACACAAGAGTCATCGAACCACGTGATGATTGGTCGGTGATCGGAACCCTCAAAGCGAAGATATTCACTGCGACAGGAAGGAAAAATTTCCATCCATTCGCTATTAGCCATAGAACGGTCTAGACGGCTACGAACAAAATGCTCATACCCTGTGCCACGCCAAGACAGCGGATCTCCAGAAAACGGAAGATCATAGAGATCTGTCGAAGAAAGAAAGGACCGGAAATTTGTAAAGGTTCCTTCAGGCAGTGTTGGACCACCAACTTTTTCATAATTACCAACAATATCATTGAAATCGCCAGTGATAAACCAAGGACCTCCTCGAGATAAATGTATATCTTGGATTGTATCCCAGACATCTTTACGTTTTGAACGGTCAGGTGAGTCGTATACAAAAGTAGCATGAAACGATTTGTTCTCAAAGATAATATGAGTATCTATGAAGTGTTGGCAAGAAGAGATAACTGTCAAATTTATTTCTTGTTTCCATACTATTACAAGACCACCACTTTGACCTAAGGGGGATACAATAGCATGTGACGAATAACCCATCCACTCCAATTTACGGAGAACAAATTCATCGGGTCGTTTTGTCTCCGTGAGGAATAAGACTTCGGGAAAGATAGTGAGCCGTATCTCTCTAAGTCTACGAATTGTCGGGGTACTCCCCAACCCCTGACAATTCCAGCTTCCCACTCTCATTGAGAGGGGGATGGTTTTTTGGGAACCATCGAAACCTTGGAAGTGGGTGGGATTAGTCTGCGAGAGATCGCTGCTCGCGATAATGGTATAACATTCTCCTCTGTATGAGGGATTGGGAGATTCCTCTGTCTCTGTCTTGGAGATGAATGAGAGGACATATTGAGTCTCTTCTTTAGGGTGACACCTGGAACTTGGCGTCGACTGCCAATCCGCTTCTTTCTTAATGGAGGGCGTCCTGGCTTCTTCTTTATAGGAGTACGTTTGACACCAGAAGATGTGCCATCCTTGTCTTGCGTGGGGCCAATCCGAAAATTTTGAGAGACTCTATGTGCCAATTGGGCAATTGTCGGATCATCAACATCCATCTCTTGATCTGAAACATTTTCCACAACAGTCCGAGAATCTTTGACCATGCGTGTGGCATTAACATGAATCTGACCTGAGGCTTCCGCAAGTCGGAGTCTCTCTTTACGTGCAGCACTTTCAACTGGATCAGCACAATTCGAGTACTGATTCAAAACCTGATGCACTTCACCAAGAGCTTCATCGAAAGATTTAACAGGGGAAGATACTCTGTTTTCTGCAGTAAGTTGCATACGTTCCAAAGCAGGTCGGCGGTTACGAGAGGAACCAGAGTGTTCTTTTGAAATCATGGTATCATCAATACGTGGAAGAGCATCCCGGAGAGGGGGTAACAAGATCTATCTCCCGTGAGGGAGCTGAATTTTCTCTCTGTTTATCTACTAAACCAGAGGATTGAATATGGCTACTACGCGGAGCAGTATCACGTGAACTGTTGTGTGAGTCATTACGACGTGTAGTTCCAAAGCGAGAGTCCTCTCTGCGAGACAAGGATCGTCGCAGGTCTGTGGAATTAACTTCATCCGATCGCCCAGAGCCATAGTGATTATCTCTGTGGGTACGATAGTGTTCAATCTTGCGATGAAGGGGTTGATTCTGATGGTGAGAACGTCTCGTGTAGGGAGCATACCGAGTGGAGTGAGAGTGGTTTCTGGCATTAGGATAGTCCGCTCTGTGTCCATAAACAGATTGCCTCAGGGGAGGAATCACAGGATCTTTCATCGAGAGATTAGAGTTGCGAGGGTTCTTTGGGCAATCTTTGTCTTCATGTGTAAGCATCATACAAATAGAACAATGCTTGTCTAGTCTTTCATAATGGAGTACAATCTCTTTTTCTTCACCATTTTTAAAAACCATTGTAGTGCTAGGAACCAGAGGTTGGAGTCCGTTGATATGAACTCGAACACGGGCTGAAGTGAGGGTTAGTTCCTTGGCTTCCAAGAAACCAAGTTCTTCTCCCATACTGGTGATAATTGGTTCTGTGATGTAGTGGAAAGGAACTCCTCTGAGTTGTATCCAGAATGGAATTTGGGAAGGGAAGTCACTAGATACCGTAGGCTCCCAACGTTGGATGATCACCATCCATCGAGCAAAGAAATACGGTCTATTATCTAGAATTGATTGCAGATCTTCTTCCGAGTCGAACTTGAACTGAAACAAGCCATTACCGATTTCAGATCCAACCGGTCGAGAGGGAAGTCTCCAGTAATCAGAGAGAAAAGGGATCAAGGACCAGATCCTTTGAGCCTTTGGATTGGTTACTCTGCCAATAAGAGTGAGTTGATGAAGGCGGATAAGATCCGAGTTGTCAACATCAGGAACATTGATGCGAAGCGAGCGTGGGCGTTCAGGGGTAGAAACAGCGATACCCTTACCCTTTTCCAAGTAGGTAAACCGCCGGGAAGTCATGGAGGAAGCGTGAAGTAAACAGATCAGAGGGTAAAACCCTAAGAAAGGAGTCAAAGACCGTGAGATAGAGCGATTAGTAGATCTTCTAGTATTCAGGGGAACACTAGAGAAGGAGAAAAGCGTCGAGAAGGGGATCAGAGGTGGAGAGATCGGGTAAATCCAGAAGACTTAGGTGCTACGCCACTTCTGAAGGAGATCGCCCTAGGTATCGCCGCCAGAGACATTAGGTCTTTTTACTCTTCCGCATCGGTAGCTTCTGAGATTAAAAATTTGTTTATGTGTTTTTGATGGAAAAACTCTGTTTGTGGAAAAAAAAATTTGATTCCACACAGAAAAATTGGTTTTGCGGAATAACTCATGTCCGTGTGTTCTGGTAAAAAACTCTCGTGTTTGTGTTTTTTTCAGTAAATATCAGTTTAACGGCAAAAAAAATTATTTCTGTGTTTTCACGTTTGTGGTGGAAAAACTCGGTTTTGGGGGAAAATTTTGATTCCGCATTTTGGCATTTTTGGCGGGTAAACTCGGTTTTGCGAAAAAACTTGTTTTCGTGTTTTTGTGGAAAAACTCGTTTGTGTGTTTTTGCGTTGTAGGTGGAAAATTTGGTTTTTTGAAAAAAACTTGTTTTCGTGTTTTTGTCAAAAAAATTCGTTTTGTGTTTTTTGTGTTTTGGCAAGAAAATTTGATTTTGCGGATAGAATTTGATTTTGTGTTAATGTGGAAAAAATTGTTTGGTACTTTTACAAATAGACTTGTTTTCACGTTTTTGTGTTTTTAGTTGAAAATTTTTGTTTTTTGGAAAAATTCATTTTCGGTTTTCATGAAAAATCTCTGTTTTCAGCAAAAAAACTTGTTTCTTTTTCTTAGTGGAAAAAATGGTTTACTCTTATTGGTAATTTAACATTTTAATAATTATATAATTTCCATTCAAATAAGGATAATTTATATTTTTTGTGTGTTAATTTGGATAGAATTGTTTGAACCAAATTTTAGTTTTTAATTCAATCCAAATTGAGTTAAAGTATCTACATTGAGTTAATATTCAATCCGCCTATTTAATCTACAATGAATTCCAAAATGAACTTAAACGAACAACTTCCAACTTCAAAATCTGCATTGAGTTTCCAAACCGAGAAACGAACAACTTCCAACTTCAAAATCTGCATTGAGTTTCCAAACCGAGAAACGAACAAGACCTAAATGTGTTGCAAGAACAGTTGGTTTTATTTTAATCAAGCAGATTTCTTAACTACAACAGTAAAGAAGCTAGTTATGACGACTGATTGATTCTAGAATACACAATGTTGCTTAGGTGGTGGAAACTTTGAACAGGTCAAGACAGCTATCATTTGCAAGTCCTCTATCCCAAAACTTGTCATAATACTCAGCATATGTAAAGCTTTTGT
>OVAF01004213.1:0-10071 GCA_900406245.1 Odontarrhena argentea
GATAGAAACCTGATAGTCCCTAGGTGGTTAGGACTAGATCCAGGTTTTCCTACAGTATAGTGGTAGAGTTGCCAAACCTTCGACTAGATCATCTGAGTCAAACCAGCAGACATCACACAGTGGCCAAGAAGAGCATTTCACATTTGAACTCTCTGAGAAAATGGATTTAGTGGATGATGAGATGCAATATGAAAGAATGGATTGTGTTTACACGGATTTGGTTGATGAGATTGGAATGGATGATGCTGTAGATGAGTTAGAGGTATATCTGAAAGAAAAGGTAGAGAAAACTAAAAAAATGGCTGGAACACAGTTTGATGTGTTGTCTTGGTGGAAGGTGAATAGTGGTAAGTATCCTGTTTTAGCAGAAATAGCTAAGGATGTTTTTGCAATGCAAGTGTCCTCTGTTGCTTCTGAAAGTGCTTTTAGCACTAGTGGCAGAGTAATTGATCCATATAGGAGTTGCTTAACTCATTAAATGATAGAATGCTTAATGTGCTCTGAGCAATGGATGAAGTCTTATATGCGTTCTCCTGAGAATTCACTCCTGACCAATGCCAAAATACTTGCTTATATTGAGTTTCAAGATGAACTTGAGAGAGGTAATCTTTACTAGCTTGTTTTATTTAACCAGTAGAATTTTGTTGCTTTCTCTATATAACTCTTAACATTCTAGTATTTTCTAAATGTCTTTCTTTTTCCAGAGTTCGAAGGATTAAAAATTGGTGAAGACTATAAGACACTTGAAGATATCTTCTAAAGATCAAGGTAATAATACTAAGTTACTAACTTCACATGAAAACTGAATCAGTTTAGTAACTTCAAATGAATAAACTGTGAGTTCTGTTTCTCTTTCTTTTTCCATGTAAAAGGAAGTTGGAGAAGATGGTGCACCAAGAAGAAAGAGTTTGAGTTCTTTTGTTTTTGTCTTTCACTCTTTCTCTTCATTTTGGATTTCTGGACTGGTTGTGTAATGGGATTTGTGAACAAGGTGCTGTCTTCTTTCTACTTTCTTAGAGATATAACTCTCTTTTATATTTAGTTTTTGGATGTTGAAGTTAAAATGTTACTTATCTTTATGTTTACTTGTTTTCCAATTTTATACTGTTTTCATTTTCAAAATTTTCGGGTTTTTCGGATTTTTCGGGTTTTTCAAGTACTTTTCATTGATTTGAGTACAAAGTAAGTAACCCGAACCGAATCCGAACTAGTACTAAAATATTTTCGGTTCTCGCATCAGGTACAGAACCCGACCCGAACCGATGTGGTACCGAACCGATTACAACCCAAAATTTAGAAAATACTCGAATGGGACCTAGCCCTCAAGCCCCGAAAACCCGAAACCCGAAAAACCCGAACCGAAATCAACCCGAAAACCCGAATGCCCAGGCCTAGTCGCTCTTTTTATAATTATAACCCCAACCAAACCTGATAGCATTATAACTATAAAAATCCAAAATAGTTACAAAAATCGAATAGAGCAGACATATTTAAGAATCTTCACCTACAAAGACCTAGAATTGCAAGTCCTCAACGAAGAGTAGTAGCAGAGCCGTATTAGTGATGATCTATTTTGGGTTTATAGCCTCAACTGCTTCCTCATTGTTCTCGCCGTTTTTGGTATCTCTGAATAGAGCATGTTCTCTAGATCGTTACATCTCACCATGCACACAAGAAATACATACGCAAAACATTAAATTATACTTATAACATTAGGTTTGCGTTATATATCGTGATTATCTTGAAAGGTATTTTTACCCCAACGTTATGTGTTTTGTCATATAGTAGTATTAACTTTGTCCCCAAGTTTTATTAAACTTGGCCACAAAATTTCTTACTAGTATAAATATGTAACATTGAAATGAGAACATGACACTTGATCAAAACTTTCACCATTTCACTCTCGTTTCACTTACTCTCTCTCGCCAACACAATTCTTGCTCCACTCACCATATATGATATACTTATATATATATATATATATATATATATATATACACCTCTAGAAATCCAAGTTTATAAAACCTTATCAGAACGAACGTCTCTCTATCCGATCTGATTCCAGGTAATCCAATCCGATCCGTTAATACGCTTTACATGTAATTTTAAATTACTTTCAAAATTATAAATTTGTTCATATATTATATATGGGGTGGAAGGTTATGCCTCCTCTGTGGCTCTCATTGTAGGCTTTGCCTCCTTAGCCAAAATATTAATTATGGAGTGATAGGCTTTCTGTCACGGCCGCATCCGTCCGGTGCTTGGGCTATCGGGCAGTTGTTCGATTCTTAAGACCAAACTGATGGGAAATGGCTAAGTATCCGAAGAAATGTTGAAGTGATCGGATACTTGAGCCGGATCGGATACTTGAGCCGGATCAGATGCTAAAGCATGTCTGTGTGGGTCTGTTGAGCTTGAACTTGAGTTATCCGATGGTAACTCCTTCGGATGAGTTTAAGTTAGCCGATTGTTGGGATTGTTCTAAGTGAACTGAGCTGGGCAGTTGAGCTGGGTAATGATTTGAGCTAAATTTAGACTGAGCTGACAGTTATCCGGCAGTTAGAGCAGTTATCAGACAATGGGCAGTATTCGGACAGGTTGGTTATTTGGAAAGGAATTGTCCGATTCCGACAAGGCAGTTACCGTGCTGACTTCGTGTCAGCTGAGCAATCTGAGAATAATTGTTCTGCCCAAGTGTTTTGGCAGGAACAATTAAAGATTGTTCGGTTATTTTGAGCGGGGACGGTTATTCGAAGAGAAGTTATCCGATTAATGTGAATAACTGTCGGACGGTTGAGAAACAGCGGTTTTCGTCTAAAAGACGAGTTTAATAGATCAAAGGGGAAGTTATCTTCATGCTTACCGAGCATTTTTCTTAGAACTCTGAAAGAAACCGAGAGAAAGATTAATTGTTCCGAAAGAGAGATTGCTCGAGAATCGTTCATTTAGTGCCGAGAGTTGTTCAAAGCGGTCGGTTCGTTGGTCTGTTCGTGAAGGATTGTTTGATAGTTGTATGACAAGAGATGTTAGGCTGTTTGATCGGATCAAGTGTCTTCTGCATCCGATTGCTAAGGTCAGTGCGCGACCGTGGCTATACTCTAGAAACCATGATTGCTAGGTTCTATTATTCTGTTGTTGCTCGGGTGATTCCGAGTGATTTGCTTGCTGTTATATTCATGTTTAAGCTGCTGTTCAAATGTTGTAACCGAATGACCGGTTAGACGTTTGGTTCAGAGACTGGTTGGATGAGCAGTCTGATTCCGTGATCTGATTGCTTGACTCGATTGTATGTTGTGGCCTAGTGAGACGGGATGACCGTATTAACTAAGCATTATTTTGCTTACGCCTCCTTTAAATGGATGCAGGTTTTGATGTTAACAAAGCTAGTGGCTGATCGCAAGACAAGGCAGAAAAAGCTTACTTGATTGTTTGATTGGTACATCCACATCGGATTTTTTTTTTTTTTTAATCTTTTTATATTTTTCAACTTTATGTTTTGAAAGATTCGTTTTATTTTGTAAGATTTTTTTTTTCTTTGTATTTTCATGTGTAGTGTTTTGGTTATTTTAAGAAATTTTTTTTTTTTTTAGTATGACATTTTTATTATTGTGAAAAGGGAAATTTCCATGAACTTTATTCCGTTAATCCATTTAATTCTCGAACTATTTTACTACCGAGTTTCCCACCATAACTATTTTATTTGCCCAGTTTTATTATCCAACTCTTGACCGTATATCCATTTTGCACTTATACGAAACGCATACTTAACGGATGTTAAGTATATTATTATTTTAATAATATAATAATTAAAAACAAAATTTTTTTAAAAATTAAAAAAATAAGAAAAAAAAGAATTTTTATGAAAAATCAAAAAAATAAGAAAAAAACAGATTTTGATTTTTAAAAAATCAAAATTTTTAGAATTAAAAAACGAAATTATATTAAATTATAGATTCAAATTAAATTTTAAATTTTCAATTATCTTTAAATTATCTCTATAAATTCTAAAATTCAAAAAGCATAGAAATCTTAAAAATCTTAAAACTTACCAAATACATAAATCGTAACTTAAGATCAAACTTAGAGTTTTGAAAGTTTGAAACCATATGTCTCTAAGATTTTTGAATTTTTTGTGATTTTTTTTTTTTATATAATCTTATAAATTTTGGGATTGATTTATAGTTTTTATTAAAAATATAAGGTAATATCAATACATAGAATTTTGAAACCCTATATATATCTAAGAATTTTGAAACATTAATAGTTTCGGAAAAAAATAATTTTTATTTTTAAAGATTTTTTGTAATCTTATTATTTTTGGGATTAATTTTCATATATTTTTACAAAGGCAGATAATTATATTGTAAAATATAATTATTTTATCTAAAAAATTTGTATTAACTTTCCTCCTTAATTATATAATTGTTTTGGAATTTATCTTTTAAAGATTTTGGGGTTTCCTTTATATTATTTTTAAGTTTTAAATTGAATTTTGTAAATAAATTTTTTATTTTGTAACAAAAAACTTTCTTGGAATTTTTTGACCATTTTAAATTATTTTTTAGAGATTTTTAAAGATTTTTTAGAATTTTTCTGAAACATTTTTAATATTTAAAAATTAAGGAAAAAACTCCGTTAAATGTCTGTTAGATTGAGGTTGTTAAGTTGGGCAGCACTATGAAAGTTGGAGAATTAAACTGGACAAATAAAATAGTGTGAGTAGAAAAATGGGTAACAAAATAGTTTGAAAATAAATGGCTTAATGGAATAAAGTTGAGGATTTTTTTTGAATTTTCCCTTGTAAAAATGAAGAGTAGATGCTAGACTGCTAGTGAAGAAGACAATAGATTTTTTTATTATTATTTATATTATGAAGATTATTGCAATATATCATGGTTGTCCATGATATTTGTTTTGTTTTTTTCTTAAAACATGATACTAAAGTCTTAAGATGTAAAAGAAGAAAAACAACGAATTTTTTTGGAGTAAATGCTATAATCATAGTAATCGAAAAAAGGTTATGAATGCTCATCACTAATCAATACCAAATCAAAGTCCTTTATTTTTCAAATCCTTTGTTTTGTTCTCGTTAATAAAAACAGTACTTATGGTCATGTGTTATATATTCACATAATCACATCAATAATATAAGTTTTGCATATTTACCTCTTCTTTTAGACTTTATAATAAGGTCTATTTGCAACATCGACGTGTTAACTTGTTAAGCATGTTTATCTCCATTTTCACATGTAATTTGACTCCTGAAAATACTTTATTTTATATATTCATATCTAAAACACATTAAAAGCTCTAGCCTCTAGACGACATGAACATTGTTTTAGAGATTAGAGAAACTATATGCTGATGTGTACAGTATAAATGCTTTGATTAGAGTGTGATTTCGCCAGTTCAAAATAAATCATTAATTATTTTCGGTATTGAATGTTGAACGACGACCATGTATTATACTAAGTGTGTTGATGTGTACAGTTAAAATATTTTTATTGGTTTCTATTTAAAAAATCAGCTGATGTTATCCAGTCTGATGTGTCAATGGCTGGTGAGGCATACCCTATTGTATTGATTGCGTTTTGATAAGCTTTGGTTACATCTCTTTTTTTTTTTTTTTTTTTTTTTTTTAAAAANAAATAAAATAGTAATGTCATAAGTATAGAGAAGCTTTGTGATTGTGACCCAAGTTTGTTGATATAGGGTTGCTGAACATCCTCCCCTACTAAACATAGCCTGCAACAATTTTAAAGACATATTATCCACTAAGTCAAAGGGAAAAACAAAGTGAGAGAGTGATCACTTGGACGATATGTCGAAAGCTCTGTGGAGTATAGCATGATATAATTTGATGTTACAAAGTTTGAATGCTTACGAGATTCGAAACTTTTGATTTACAACTCTGAATTCGACAAAAATCGATACAAAAACTAGTTCATACAGAGAAATAATCACAAAGTCTCTAATCAGAGGATTCGAGATGATTCTTTGGGTTCAACAGTTCGACGATTTGAAAGGTTCAACGATTAAGATTCTACGAGTAGAGGATTTGACCCATCGATTTGAGAATAGTAGAATGGAAAAATTCTCTCAAACTCGAAAATCCACTTTCTCCATCGAATCGCCAATCGCGAATGAACCCTAATTGTTTGTTTGAGTGATTTATTTGTCTTTTTTCTGAAAGATGTTACGTGGTTTTAAATGCCACATTTGACATCAACAAAAATCACTAAAGTGACTTTTCAGTAGGGGATATGGATAAGGGCGGCTAGGGCAAAAGTGAAATGATCAACCTTGTATACTCTGATGAAAATATTTATTACGTTGTCTATTGGAAAGATCACTTTAGAAATGAAGAATGATCAAACTCGTTCATTTTACCCAAAATTCACTTCAAACTGAAAAGTCTTAGATTGATCATTTTGAAGGTTGAAGGATTAGTCTCCTGCATCATATCCACGATTTTTCTTCTTATAATCTCATTTCCCATGAAAACTCTAACCTTCACAAGAATGACATGTAATCTGAAATGACTTAATAATAAATTAAAAACTCTATAAAGACACAAAACGCAATATATTATAGCAAAAAGAAAATGTTATATAATCAAAGGATTAAGATGAACTCAAGATTAATAAAGAATAGCTCTCTTTATTTGGCTTTAGAAAATTACTCAAAACTAAAGTACTCTCAAACTCTTAATCACGTTAAGTTATGCCACAACTTTGGCATCTCCTTATATAAGCTAGACTCTAACAATTTCCTATTCTCTCAATAGGAAAACTTTCTCTTTCATATATATAGATTGCTCCTAAATATTCCTAATTTCTCTAGGATTGCTTGCTCTTCAAGCTTATTCCAACATTCTCCTCCTTAAGCTTGAAGTCCATCTTCTCCAAGTCTTGAACTCCGATGAACTCTCTCATTTATTTGAACTTGAGCTTTCCTAAAGCTATTGTAAGAATTTCTGCTTTCTGCTCATTTCCCGGAACATGTTCGACATCAATTTGTCCACTCTCAACGCACTCGCTTATAAAATGATAACACATTTGTATGTGTTTGCTTCTACTGTGAAAGACTGGATTCCTTGTAAGAGCAATTGCATATTGGTTATCGATATGGATGATGACTATCTCATTTGATGTTCCTGTTATCTCACATAGCAGATCTTGTAGTCAAATTGCATGTTTTTCTGCCTCAGTTCCAGCCATAAACTCTGCTTCACAAGACGATAAGGCGACTACATCTTGCTTCTGTGTGCACCAACTAATAGGACTTTCTCCAAGATAGAATATGTGTCCAGTCGTACTTTTACCATCATTCTGATCAACATTATGAATGTTGTCACTGTATCCTACCAGCTTTGGTATATCGTACTTTTACAATCATTATGATCAACATTATGAATGTTGTCACTGTATCCTACCAGCTTTGGTATATTTCTTCTTCCAAAAGATAAACCAAGAGAAGTGGTTCCTTTTAAATATCGCAAACATTGCTTCATTACTATTCCGTGTGATTCCCGAGGACTCTTCATATATCTGATCAATACTCCAACACAGAAAGACAAATCTGGTCTTGTATGAAGTAAGTACCGGAGGCAACCGACAGTTTTCCTGAAGATCGTTGCATCTATCTCTTTTTCATTCTCGGCCCTTGACAATTGCAGTCCGGCTTCCATAGGTATGTGTACTGGATTGCAGTCTTTCATTCTAGCTTCTTCTAAGATTTTGAGAGCATAGCGAGTCTGATTCAAAGTGATCCCGTCTTGGTGTTGGAGTACCTCTATGCCGAGGTAGTATGTTAAACTTCCAAGATCACTCATTCGAATTTGGATGCCATATCTTCTTTGAAGCTATTAATAACTTTTAGACTTGTTCCTGTCACAAACAAATCATCAACGTACACACCTATGATCAGTAGATGCTCATTAACTTCCTTTCGATAGAATGGTTCTTTGGAGCATTTCTTAAACTGAAGTTCCATAAGAATGTGATTCAGTTTATTATTCCAAGCTCGAGGTGCCTGTCTTAAACCATACAGTGCCTTGTTGAGTTTGTAGACCTTGTCTTCACTTCCTTTTCTTTTAAAACCTTATGGCTGAGAGACATAGACATTCTCTTTTAACTCACCGTGGAGAAACGTAGTTTTGACATCAAGGTGATGAATCTCCCAACTATGTGAAGCTGCGAGGTCAATCAAAAGCCTAATGGTTTCGATTCTTACTACTGGAGCAAAAACTTCTTCAAAATCAACACCATATTGCTGTACATACCCTTTAGCGACCAATCTTGCTTTGTGTTTGTTGATATTACCATCCGAGTTCCTTTTGAGTTTAAAAGCCCTCTTCAATCCAATTGGTTTTACTCCGAGTGGTAAGTCTACAAGATCCCATGTCCTATGCTTCTCAATAGAACTGATCTCTTCTTCGCAGGCATGTCTCCATTCTTTAAAGTCGCTTGCTTCATGAAAATTTCTTGGTTCATTGTTTAAACATAGTAATAAAGATTCTCCTTCTTCTTCGCCAGCAAGACATAATCTTCGAGATATTTTGGTTTATTACTCTGCCTCTGTGATCTTCTGAGTGGAGATGACTCCTCAGGCTCGTGACTTACTTCATCAGTCTCTATCTCTTCAAGATGACCATCATCCCCTGACTCTTCAGACTGTTCTCTCATCTCCACTTGTTGTTCCGGCTCGGTTTTTGCTTCAAGTTCCTGGAGACCATGATTTCCAAAAAAATCAAACTTAACAATGAAACTTCCATCATTCTCCTTTTCTGCGTTTTTATTTCTCCAATTCCATCCTTTTGTCTCATCAAATATGACATCACGGCAACTATCTTCTTTGCTTATGGATCAAGTAGTCGGTACGCCTTTGATCCTGGTTCCGTGCCTAGATGAACAAGCACCCGAGATCTATCATCTAGTTTCTTCAAGTGTGGCTTGTCAACTTTTGCATATGCTATTCAACAAAAAATCCGTATAGTTGGTTTCTTTCCTCGAAAACCTTCGTACGGGGTCATATCTTTTAGTGCTCGAGTTGTTACTCCCCATAAGTAGTTCAGCATGTGCATATGCTTCAAGATACTTCTCGCCATCTCCATCCAAGTCCTACTACGCCTTTCTACTATACCATTTTGTTGCGGTGTGTAAGGAGCAATAAGATGTCTCTTAATTCCTGAATTTTCACAAAACAAGTTGAATTCAAGGACACAAACTCTCCTCCACTGTCCATTCTCAAGGTTCCTATTCGCGCTTCCGATTCCTTTTCAACCATGGCTTTAAAATTCTGAAATTTTATGAAGGTATCTCCCTTTTCTTTCAGTAGAATCGTCCACATATAACGAGTATATTTGTTTCCAGCATTTGTACTTGGCGTAATTGGTCCGTAGAGGTCTCCATGTATCAACTCAAGTTTCTTTGTCGCACGAAAGGTAGCTTATTGTGGAAACATCTGTCTTGTTTGTTTTCCAAACATGCATGAGCTACAAATTTCTTTCTCGAGCAAAGTGCTTGGGGCGCCATGAACCAGCTCCTTATCAATCATCGTCTTCAATGTTGCATAGTTCACATGTCCCATTCGTGCATGCCACTTATTGGATTCACTGATGCTTGCTAAGTTGTTACGGTGTAGACAAAGATTTAACCACTAAAACTTGTAAAGTTCACAACTTTAACACTCAAGACACTCACTTTTGTAACTCACTCACACTTAACACTCGTTTGATTCACTCAAGTTCGTGTTACGTACGGACCGAGCAACAAGGAATGAAAACAAAGCACACAAGCAAATGTTAACCCAGAGTTCACCCCCGATGTGGGAAACGGCTACTCTTTGGGGCCAGAATCACTCTGGCAAATCTCTTAATCAGATCAAGACGATTACAAGCTCAACACCTGAGCATACTTGTGTACAAAGCTGAGAAATTGTCCGACAACACAAACTTAGGTAAGGAAGAAGAATGTGTATTTATACACATTTGATTTAGCCTCCAAATACTCTGAAGTAGCTAGAGTCTTCAACTCTCTTCTTCAATACCAAAACACTGCGTTTAGTCCT